>ONZH01018781.1:0-13987 GCA_900303285.1 Rhinella marina | reverse complement strand
CCACAGATGCTGCCACTTTCAGGGCAGTGCTGCCTACAACTGCCCGCTCACCGATTGTTGTGCGACGTGCCCACAAGATGGAATTCAACATTAAACATGTTATTCAGAGTTTACCAGCAGCGCAGAGCTATTGTAGACTGCCAGATGTCAACTTCCACCAGAACTGGTAGTCAGGTCAGTCAGATTCCTCAAGTCTACAATGAGGAGTGGACATGGATGTCTGATATCTGCCAGGTGTTGAGCAACTTTGAGGAGTCAACACAGATGGTCAGCGGCGATGCCGCCATTATCAGCCTCACCATCCCGCTGCTTTGCCTGTTTAAAAACTCACTGCTCAGCATGAAGTCAGATGCTTTGTGCTTGTCACAAGAGATGGTGGAGGAAGATACATCGCTTGATAGCCAGAACACCCTCCGGTCTGTTTCTCAGCGCATATCGGAGGAGGGGGATGAGGAAGAGGAGGAGAATGTTTGCGAGACATAAGAGGGTACCAATGCTCAGTCCTTCTTAACTCTTGAGCGTCTATGGGCTGAAGAGGAGGAGGAGGAGGAAATGGAGAGTCAAGCCAGTGAGGAGAGGGAATTCTTGCGTGTTGGGACGCTGGCGCACATGGCAGACTTCATGTTAGGCTGCCTATCTCGTGACCCTCGCGTTAGAAGCATTTTTTCAAACATGTGAACACCGATTACTGGGTGTTCACTCTCCTGGACCCACAGTACAAGCAGAACCTTTCCACTCTCATCCCTGTAGAGGAAAGGAGTATGAGAGTGGATCAATATCAACCCGCCCTGGTGTACAAGCTGAAACAATCCTTCCCATCTGACGCCGCTAGCGGCAGAGGGCATGGTTCTGTGGGCCAAGTAGCGGGGGAGAGGAGCCGAGCAGGCAGCTTGTCCAGCACTGGCAGGGGAATGCTCTCCAAGGCTTTTGCCAGTTTTATGTCACCATAGCAAGACACTGTCACCTGTCCCCAGTCTAGGCAGAGTAGGGGGGAGCTGTACAGAAAGATGGTGAGGGAGTACCTAGCTGACCATACCAACTTCCGGATCGATCATTCTGCTCCATACAACTACTGGGTTTCAAAGCTGGACACGTGGCCTGAACTGGCGCTGTACGCCTTGTATTCAGTGCAGCTGGTGGCGCCATCACCGATAAGCGTACACGCCTGTCAACTGACAGCGTTGACAGACTGACGCTTATTAAAATTAACAAAGCCTGGATTTCACCGGAATTCAAATCTCCTTCGGGGGAAAGCAGCTAAAGATTAACATTACTTATGTATCCGATTCCTCTTCTCTACTCCTCCTCCTCCTTGTCGTCTTTGCCTAACGCTGACCCAAAAAACGCAATTTTTTAGAGGTCCAACTGGCACTCTTACCACAATTTTTCCAGAGGTCCACCTTCAGGCCCTCTCTCTAAACAATTTTTCCGGAGGTCCACCTACAGTCCCTCTCTCCAAACAATTTTTCCGCAGTGTCAACTACAGACGGTGTAAAACAATGTTTCAGGAGCGTCAAACAGACAGTCCAAAACAATTTTTCAGGAGCCGCAAGTACCGACATTAAAAAAAATAATAATTTCTGAGGGTCGACTTTATGTACTCCGAAAACAAAAAAATTTTTGGAGGCTCAACAAAAGCCATTTCACTGCATTCTCAGTCGGACAAAGTCATTGGTGGTGTAACCGCCATGCTGTCAGGCTAAATTTTTGGGTGCTTCGTCAGCTAGCGCATACTAATTCAGTCACTCTGTTGTCATCGCCGCCATACAGGGCCACGAAAAATGTTTATGTGGTTCACTGGCTCCCGCAGTGTCACTCGGTCACTCTGTTATCACCGCCATGCTGCGTCAGGCTAAATTTTTGGGTGGCTCACCTGCTACCTCATCTAACTTGGTCACTTGTTGGTGTCACCGCCATGCTGTGTCAGGCTTACGCCTGCATCGTGTGGCTGGGGATAGGAGAGCAGTGCCAGCATGGGCATGGGTGATGGACCTTCGTTGCACCTAGTTGGGTGCTTCCCTAACATGTGATGGGCATGTGCCTCGCCTTTCTTGGTCTGGGTGAGCACAATTGCCATGAGGGTAACCACCAGGCTGTTGCAGGAGAATTTGGGGTAATGGTGGGATTAGGCAGCCTCAGAGGCATCAATGCATGCTGCCCCTGCTGTTTCCTGTCCATTTCCATGGTGTTTCCATCATTTTCTGAGGTTTCCAGGTTTTCACCCAGCTTTCCCTAGGCAAAGCCTTGGTCCCCTGCAAAAAATGCTCGAGTCTCCCATTGACTTCAATGGGGTTAGTTACTCGAAACGAGCACCTGAGCATCCGGAAAAGTTTGTCTCGAATAACGAGCACCCGAGCATTTTAGTGCTCGCTCATCTCTAGAGATGATCATGTGACAGTGTATGCAATGTTAGGTTGTGCAGAGCAAGAAGTGCAGTGCAGGGGGTGGGGAAGGGCAGATTATTCACACCCACAAATATTCATGAGGGAGAGCTGAGTCATTGTTGTTACATGCCCCCACAGCTTTGATGCAGCATGTAAACAAAGCATGTATAACAGAACTATGCAAAGGTGTAAGCATGTTTTTTTTTTTCAAGAAATCAAGGTTAACTAATGTATATGTAAGTCCTGATGAGCTTTATATTGTTTTTTTTTTTTTTTCCATTACTCGGATAACCCCTTTAAGTTGCTAGTGATGAAGCTGGTGCTGCTCCTATCCCCCCCACCCCCATCCAGCAGTCATGGCAGTGGAGCGTGAATGCAGGCGGTCCCCCCGGTAAGAACTTGGTGAGGATGGTTGACTGCGCACATAAGCAACAGCCAACTGACTACATAGGATGTCTCAATAGTAGTTGAATTTTTCTTCCATCTCAGCTGGTAGAAAACAGGCCCTCATTTTGGAGCAGTAACAAGGGTCTAACATGGTGGACAGCCAGTAGTCATCCATCTGCTGAATGGTGATAATACGGCAGTAACTATGCAATCAACTCCGCATGCGTCTGGCCATTTGTGCAAGGGACTTTGCGGGACTCTAACCCTTTAGTTCCTCATGCTCCTCTCCTATCATGTGTGTAGGCTCTTCAAAGGGCCTGAGCAGGTGTCACGCATGACCTGCCACTGGCTAACATCGTAGTTACACAGGGGAGTGCTCCTTTCCATCTGCATAATCAAGAAATCGTTCACAGCCTTCTTCTGCTCACATACTGTAGTTGGTTCAACATGTGGAGGGTGGAGTTCCAACGAGTGAAAATGTCTCAAACGGCACTGTTGGGAAATGCTATTCTGCCTTTACAGCTCAAGGAGGGCAGGTTTTTCAGGGTAAGAGTGGCTGTCGTACATGCACAGTTTCCTGGCCATTTTCAAGATTGTCTTGCAGTTAGGTAACATAGTCACATTGTAAAATAGTAACATAGTTTAGAAGGCCAAAAAAAGACATCTGTCCATCCAATTCGGCCTGTTATCCTGCAAGTTGATCCAGAGGAAGGTAAAAATAAACTGTGAGGTAGAAGCCAATTTTCCCCACTTTAGGGGAAAAAATTCCTTCCCGACTCCAATCAGGCAATCAGAATAACTCCCTTAATCAACGACCCATCTCTAGTAACTATAGTCTGTAATATTGTTACCCTCCAGAAATACATCCAGGCCCCTCTTAAACTCTTTTAGTGAATTAACATCACCACCTCCTCAGGCAGAGAGTACTGTAGTCTCACTGCTCTTACCGTAAAGAATCCTCTTCTATGTTTGTGTTCTTTCCTCCAGACGCAGAGGATGTCCCCCTCGTCACAGTCACAGTCCTGGGGAAATAACAGATCATGGGAGAGATCTCTGTACTGACCCCTGATATATTTATACATAGTTATTAGATCTCCCCTCAGTCGTCTTTTTTCTAAAGTGAATAACCCTAATTTTGATAATCTTTCTGGGTACTGTAGTCCACCCATTCCAGTTATTACTTTAGTTGCCCTCCTCTGAACCCTCTCCAGCTTTGCTATGTCTGCCTTGTTCACAGGAGCCCAGAACTGTACACAGTACTCCATGTGTGGTCTGACTAGTGATTTGTAAAGTGGCAAGACTATGTTCTCATCACGGGCATCTATGTCTCTTTTGATGCAACCCATTATCTTATTGGCCTTGACAGCAGCTGTCTGACACTGGTTTCTGCAGCTTAGTTTTCTGTTCACTGAAATTCCTAGGCCCTTTTCCATGTCAGTGTTACCCGGTTTTTTACCATTTAGTATGTACTGATGACTTGCATTATTCCTTCCTATGTGCATAACCTTATATTTGTCAGTGTTAAACCTCATCTGCCACTTCTTTGCCCAAGCCTCCAGTCTATCCAAATCCATCTGTAGCAGTGTACTGTCCTCTTCTGTGTTAATTACTTTACACAGTTTAGTGTCATCTGCAAAAATTAATATTTTACTGTCAATCTTTCTACAAGGACAAGCTCATTAATAAATATATTGAAGAAAATATGGCCCTGACCCCTGTGGTACCCCACTAGTGACGCGATTTAGCGCAGTGCAAAGGAGAGCATCGAAACATCAAAACCCCTTTAAATATCAGAAATAAGGGTCTGGCTATGACATTACTTAATTATCTTAGGATATGGGGGTTTAATCTTTTTAAGACGCCGCTGTACTTTTTCCTGGGTCAGACAGGGCACTTTTAATTGGGAATTTACTTTTATGTATTTCATCTGACAGTTTATTTTCCTCAGTGAATACAGTGGAGAAAAGAAAATTTAGTAGCTTTGCTTTCTCCTTATCGCTCTCTGCAAATCCCTCATCATTACTCTTTAAGGGGCCGAGACCTTCAGGTTTATACTTTTTACCATTTATATAATTGAAGAACATTTTAGGATTAGTTTTTCTCGGTCTCTAGTTTGGCTGCTTTTATTTGTCTTTTACATGTTCTATTTTTTCCTTATAGTTTCTCAATGTTTCCTCACTCCCCATCCTGTTTTAGTGATTTAAATGCTTTCTTTTTGTCATTTATTGCTTTCTTTACAGTTCTTTTTTATCCACATTGGTTTTTTCTCATTCCTTAACCTTTTATTCCCATAAGTTATGTACCTTTCACAATTAGATATTAGGATACTTTCAAAAATATCCCATTTTGTGGCTGTATTTTTTTTTTGAGGACTTTGTCCCAGTTAGTTAGGCCTATGGCCTTTCTTAGTTGGCTAAATTTAGCTTTTTTGGAGTTTGGTATTTTTGTTCCTCCCTAAAGAAACACTCTTTTAAATGACAATTGGAAGGTTATTATTTTATGGTCACTATTTCTTAAGTGTCCCCCGACCTGCACATCTGTTGCTCTGTCAGGTCTATTGGTTAATACTAAATCCAGTATGAACGTCCCTCTAGTCTGGTCCTGAACCAGTTGGGAAAGGTAATTGTCTTTGGTTATTGCCAAGAACCTGTTTCCTTTATGAGATGTACAGGTTTCAGTTTCCCAGTCTATATCTGGGTAGTTGAAGTCCCCCACAATAATAACCTCATTATGATTTGCCGCCTCATCTATTTCATTTAGAAGTAGATTTTCTGTGGACTTTGGTATATTAGATGACTTATAATAAACTCCTATTAGTATTTAGTTTTTTCCTTCATATATTTATAACCACAGTGACTCCACATGTTCATGTCCCTCACTTATATCTTCCCGGAGTGTGGGCTTTAGACAGGACTTTACATAAAGGCAGACCCCCCCCTTCCCCCTCTCCTGTTTTGGCGATCCTTTCTAAACAGACTATAACCCTATACGTTAACTGCCCAGTCATAGCTATCATCCCAGCCATGTCTCAGTTACTCCCCCTATGTCATAGTTTTCCTCACACATCACTACTTCCATTTCACCAGTTTTATCAGTTAGGCTTCTGGCATGATTGTACATACAATTAAGAGGTTGATGTATAGGTAGAAGACTTCAGGAACCTCTTCACGACCAAATTAAAGATATGAGCCTCCTTGACATACCACTGACACAATGTTCTTCCCGTTATCAGTTGACCAGGAGATAGCCAAGATTCGATTTCCTCAGTGTGACTCTGTTTGCCCTGGCAAACCAGGTACAGAACAACAACACAAAATTAGTCGTATCAGGCTGCAATATCACCCCAATTACAGAATCAAGGATGAATAGAATTATTTATGTATAAAAGAACATGAACACCCCAAAATCAGTAGTATCAGCCCACAATTTCACCTTAATTATAGAATCAAGGATTAATGGATTTACTTATGTATAAAAGAATGTGAACACTCCAAATTAGTATTGTCAGGTCGCAATTTCACCCCAATTACAAAATCAAGGATAATGTCTCCCTATTATATTGCTATCTCAGTGCTGTCCCTAAACTGTTGAAAACTAAAAGTTTTCAATAAAGTCTTTCCTAATCACTTTCCCCAGCACTTGTCACAACTGTCCCTATGCGCAGTTCATTGGAAAAGGGCTGTAACATCACAGAGGCTCGCTATCTGCTGATTGGCTGTCTGCACAGCATTATGGGAGATCTCTGGTTCCCAGGTTTGTTACTTCCACTTTTTAACATGTGCAGCAGCCATTTTAGGAAAAATTTGATTCATTACCATGAAGCGCGCAGAAATTCGGATTTGTGACAAAAAAAAATTTAAAATTCGAATTGAATTCCACTTTGTCAACTTTGATTTGCCCAACACTAGTGTGGACCCATTGATTTTAAGTGGTCATCCATGTGCTTTCCTCATCTGTATGTTCATTCTGCAAAACACAGAACATGTCCCATTCTTGTCCGTAAAATGTGGTCTACGGACCCATTGAAATCAATGGGTACAGCATATTTAGCAGATCTGCATTTTGTAGCCTGTGAAATCCATTTGCTTGGGTGTATGATATTTTATTAGGGTTTTAGGGTTTAGCTTTACATTATTCAGAAAAGGAAAGAAAAATTAAATGAAAAACACAAAAAATTCTACTGAACATGCAAGCCAAGTCTCCATCCTGAAGAACATTTCTGTGCTTTATGGCCTCTTCCATGGAACCCACTCTGCTCAGGCTATCCAGGAGGTCTGGTTCTTCCTGGTGGTGTGTTTGTCAATAAAGCTGTGGGTCTTTTCCCTCCTTCCCTATCCCTCTTCCCTTATCACAGGTCCGATGCCTATTGATTGATGTCTGATGTTTTATTAGAATTTCACTGTGGTGCTGTACATAATGTATAGTACAGGATCCTTGCGTAAGGTGTACATTACGCCCATGGACTAAAAGTTATAGATGTAGTATTTATTGTACTGTGTTCCAGCATGTGCGACATCACAGTTTACCTTTTGTTTGTGTCCTGACGATTCATTGAGCATAAATGCTATTTTCAATCAAAAAGCTTGACAGTACCAGAACTGTCTTCTGCTTCATCTGAGGATCAAAAATGGACAGAGTAAAATTTATGGTCACGTACGAGGAGCCCTGTAAATGTGAGACAGGAGTTTCCAGACATCCCATTATGTTCTGCCTCTCTTGGGGAGGCTGGATTGGCACAAGTGGGATAGCTCCTACCCTTACAACTAGGACACCCTCATTCTACAGGGACTTTCTCAAGTTTGCGAGGGAACACCAGCAGAGGGGCTATACACAAGTTCATCTGAACAAAGGACATTACAAAGCCTATTCCTGGTCTAACTGCCACCACTTCTAAGATTGTTTGGAAGAACGTGGCTTCTAGCAGGATAATTAACAGGTACAAAGACTTGCGTTGGATGATCATTTAGGGGACCTTCCCCTGAGAACTTTCAACCTTGTCCGTGGACTATGCAAAACTAGTTACTGCCCCAGGTGCCCATTTGAAAAGGAAACTCCCTTGCACTTCTTTTGGTAGTGCCTCTTTATGCAGACCCTATTGGAGACCCTGGAGACTCTATTCCCTGAAGCATACCACTGTGTTTTATGGACTTTTTCCATAGGAACCATTCTGTTCAGGCTATCCAGGAGGACCGACACCTTATGAACTGTTTACTGATGGCTTGCCAGGAAATGCCTGGTCATAAACTGGGAGAGGATGTCTGTCCAGGACTGCCGCAGGCACCGTCCAAATGTCAACGAAGAAGAGAATTAAAACCCTTCTCCTTTCCCCATTCTCCATAGTGTGTCTGTCTAACAATAAATCTACGGGCCTTTGACAGCTCCTCCCTTTCCCTTCTTCTGTTTTCACTTGTTTGAAACATATTGATTGATGCGTGATGATTAGAGATGAGCGAGCACTAAAATGCTTGGGTGCTCGTTATTCGAGTTGAACTTTTCACGATGCTTGGGTGCTCGTTTCGAATAAAGAACCCCATTGAAGTCAATGGGAGACTCGAGCATTTTTTGCAGGGGACCAAGGCTCTGCCTAGGGAAGGCTGGGTGAAAACCTGGAAACCTCAGAAAATGATGGAAACACCACGAAATGGACAGGAAACAGCAGGGGCAGCATGCATGGATGCCTCTGAGGCTGCCTAATCCCACCATTACCCCAAATTCTCAGGCAACAGCCTGGTGGTTACCCTCATGGCAATTGTGCTCACCCAGACAAAGAAAGGCGAGGCACATGCCCATCACATGTTAGGGAAGCACCCAACTAGGTGCAACGAAGGTCCATCACCGCCAATTTTCAGGGACACGGTAATGGTGACCCACTTAAAAATGCTGCCTGACAACCTGGCGGTGAACCCCTGATTGTCTGTCTTTCAATAAGATTGCAGTGTAAAGCATGGTGGTGAGCCTCAGTAATAAGATTGCAGTGTAAAGCATGGTGGTGAGCCTCAGTATGACTTTTTACATGGAGATTGCATGTGGTCATGTACTCCCTGGAACCCCATAGTCACCCCTTCTCTGATGTGCTACCCCAGAACATTCTCTGCCCCAATTCACAAGACCTTTTGCAGTCTCCGTGTGCTGACAGTGGGGATTTACCAGTGTTGTCTGAGGAGGTGGTGGACAATGGCGAGACACAGGTGTCGGGGGGTGAGGTAGTTGTATGGGAAGCAAGTTATAGTGGGGACTCCTTGGGGGGACTTTCTCATGATGGGACAGATTCAATTGTGTTTAGAAAGGCTGATGGGCTTCCGTCAACACTGTGTGTATAGAACCCCATGGCCATTCATAAAAATAGTCTGGCGATGACCCCAAGGCAATTTTCAGGAACACGGTAATGGTGACCCACTTAAAAATGCTGCCTGACAACCTGGCGGTGAACCCCTGATTGTCTATCTTTCAATAAGATTGCAGTGTAAAGCATGGTGGTGAGCCTGAGTAATAAGATTACAGTGTAAAGCATGGTGGTGAGCCTCAGTATGACTTTTTGGATGGAGATTGCATGTGGTCACGTACTCCCTGGAACCCCATAGTCACCCCTTCTCTGATGTGCTACCCCAGAACATTCTCTGCCCCAATTCGCAAGACCTTTTGCAGTCTCCGTGTGCTGACAGTGGGGATTTACCAGTGTTGTCTGAGGAGGTGGTGGACAATGGCGAGACAAAGGTGTCGGGGGGTGAAGTAGTTGTATGGGAAGCAAGTTACAGTGGGGACTCCTTGGGGGGACTTTCTCATGATGGGACAGATTCCCATCATGAATCATCATGTTTAGAAAGGCTGATGGGCTTCCGTCAGCACTGTGTGTATAGAAACCCATGGCCTTTCATAAAAATAGTCTGGCGATGACCCCAAGGCAATTTTCAGGGACACGGTAATGGTGACCCACTTAAAAATGCTGCCTGACAACCTGGCGGTGAACCCCTGATTGTCTGTCTTTCAATAAGATTGCAGTGTAAAGCATGGTGGTGAGCCTCAGTAATAAGATTACAGTGTAAAGCATGGTGGTGAGCCTCAGTATGACTTTTTGGATGGAGATTGCATGTGGTCACATACTCCCTGAAACCCCATAGTCACCCCTTCTCTGATGTGCTAGCCCAGAACATTCTCTGCCCCAATTCGCAAGACCTTTTGCAGTCTCCATGTGCTGACAGTGGGGATTTACCAGTGTTGTCTGAGGAGGTGGTGGACAATGGTGAGACACAGGTGTCGGGGGGTGAGGTAGTTGTATGGGAAGCAAGTTACAGTGGGGACTCCTTGGGGGGACTTTCTCATGATGGGACAGATTCAACTTGGGTGGATCAGGCACAGGAATAGATCAATTTTTTATTTTTTTGTGTTTATTTAACTTTTATTTAGCACAAATAACCACAGAGATATTTATTCGTTCTCTTCGCTGCGCAGTCTGGCGTTGGGGTTCGTCACTTTGATGGCGAGCTGTGCCGCTCTTTCCACAATGGTCTTTCGGTTCTTTGAGGAGACGTGAAATTCAGTGAATGACGACGCAGGACCCCAACTTAAAAATTTAGCATCAACCGGTACAGTCGTAAATTATGAGCTTGATCAAGTGTGGCATGTGTTCTATGTATTCTTCTCAGTTTAATACCGTATATGGCAGCTATCCGGAAAAATAGTTTGGAGAGAGAGAAAGATAGGAAAAAGACGTAAATTGCTTGGAGAGAGGGCCTGTAGGTGGACCTCCGGAAAAATTGTTTGGAGAGAGGGCCTGTAGGTGGACCTCCGGAAAAATTGTTTGGAGAGAGGGCCTGTAGGTGGACCTCCGGAAAAATTGTTTGGAGAGAGGGCCTGTAGGTGGACCTTCGGAAAAATTGTTTGGAGAGAGGGCCTGTAGGTGGACCTCTGGAAAAATTGTTTGAAGAGAGGGCCTGTAGGGGGCCCTCCTGAAAAATTGTGGTAAAAGAGTGCCAGTTGGACCTCTAAAAAATGGCGGTTTTTTGGTCAGCATTAGGCAAAGACGACATGGAGTAGGAGGAGTAGAGAAGAGGAATCAGATACATAAGTAATGTTAATCTTTAGCTGCTTTCCCCTGGAGGAGATTTGAATTCCGGTGAAATCCAGGCTTTGTTCATTTCAATAAGCGTCAGCCTGTCAGCGCTGTCAATTGACAGGCGTGTACGCATATGACGCCACCAGCTGCACTGAATACCCGCTCTGACAGCACGCTAGCGGCAGGGCAGGCCAGCACCTCCAAGGCGTACAGCGCCAGTTCAGGCCACGTGTCCAGCTTTGAAACCCAGTAGTTGTATGGAGCAGAGTGATCGCTACAGACGTTGGTATGGTCAGCTAGGTACTCCCTCACCATTTTTCTGTACAGCTCCCCCCTACTCTGCCTAGACTGGGGACAGGTGACAGTGTCTTGCTGGGGTGACATAAAACTGGCAAAGGCCTTGGAGAGCGTTCCCCTGCCAGTGCTGGACAAGCTGCCTGCTTGGCTCCTCTCCCCCCGCTACTTGGCCCACAGAACTATGCCCTCTACCGCTAGCGGCGTCAGATGGGAAGGATTGTTTCAGCTTGTGCACCAGGGCCTGTTGATATCTATTCACTCTCATACTCCTTTCCTCTGCAGGGATGAGAGTGGAAAGGTTCTGCTTGTACCGTGGGTCCAGGAGAGTGAACACCCAGTAATCGGTGTTTGAAAAAAAATGCTTGTAACACGAGGGTCACGGGATAGGCAGCCTAACATGAAGTCTGCCATGTGCGCCAGAGTCCCAACATGCAAGAATTCCCTCTCCTCACTGGCCTGACTCTCCATTTCCTCCTCCTCCTCCAAGTCCTCCTCTTCAGCCTCCCCTTCAGTCCTCCTCCTCTACACACTCAAGAGTTAAGGACTGAGCACTGGTACCCTCTACTGTCTCGCCGACATTCTCCTCCTCTTCCTCCTCATCCCCCTCCTCCGATACGTGCTGAGAAACAGACCGGAGGGTGCTCTGGCTATCAAGCGACGTATCTTCCTCCACCGTCTCTTGTGACTTGCGCAAAGCATCCGACTTCATGCTGAGCAGTGAGTTTTTAAATAGGCAAAGCAGCGGGATGGTGAGGCTGATAATGGCGGCATCGCCGCTGACCATCTGTGTTGACTTCTCAAAGTTGCTCAACACCTGGCAGATATCAGACATCCACGTCCACTCCTCATTGTAGACTTGATCTGACTGACCTGACTACCAGTTCTGGTGGAAGTTGACATCTGGCAGTCTACAATCGCTCTGCGCTGCTGGTAAACTCTGGATAACATGTTTAATGTTGAATTCCATCTTGTGGGCACGTCGCACAACAGTCGGTGAGCGGGCAGTAGTAGGCGGCTCTGCGCTGCCCTGAGAGTGGCAGCATCTGTGATCGACTTGCGGAAATGCGCACAGATGCGGCGCACCTTGGTGAGCAAATCAGACAGATTGGGGTATGTCTTGAGGAACCGCTGAACTATTAGATTGAACACGTGGGCCTGGCATGGCACATGTGTCAGTCTGCCGAGTTGCAGAGCCGCCACCAGGTTACGCCCATTGTCACACACAACCATGCCTGGCTTGAGGTTCAGCGGTGCCAGCCACACATCGGTCTGCACCGTGATGCTCTGTAACAGCTCTTGGGCAGTGTGCCTTTTGTCACCTAAGCTCAGCAGTTTGAGCACCGCCTGCTGGCGCTTACCCACGGCACTGCTGCTGTGCCTAGAGCTACCGACTGAAGGCGCCGTTCCCACGGATGGTAATTCGGAGGAGGAGGTGGAGGAGGGGTCGGAGGAGGAGGCATAGTACATCTGAGAGACCGTGACCGAGGTAGGCCCCGCAATCCTCGGTGTGGGCAGTACATGAGCGGCCCCAGGGTCAGTCTCGGTCCCAGCCTCCACCAAGTTAACCCAATGTGCCGTCAGTGACATATAGTGTCCTTGCCCGGCTGCACTTGTCCACGTGTCTATGGTTAGGTGGACCTTCTCAGAAACAGCATTGGTCAGGACACGGATGATGTTCTCTGACACGTGCTGGTGTAGGGCTGGGACGGCACATCGGGAAAAATAGTGGCGGCTGGGGACCGAATACCGAGGGGCAGCCACCGCCATGAGATTGCGAAAGGCCTCGGTCTCTACCAGCCTATAGGGCAGCATCTCCAGGCTCAGCAATTTGAAGATGTGGAGGTTGAGGGCTTGGGCATGTAGGTGGGTGGAACTGTATTTCCTCTTGCGCTCCAGCGTCTGCTGTAAAGACAGCTGAATGCTGCGCTGGGACACATTGGTGGACACTGTGGAGGATCGTGGAGGCAAGGTGTGGTTTTCTGGCGGGATGAGCTCGTGCCGGGGTCCTGGGCAGGGGGTTGACTAGCAGAAGCAGCGAGTGACACAGGGGAAGGAGCAGTGGTGTGACCCGCAGGAGGTGGTGAACGGCCTTGGTTCCATTGAGTGGGGTGTTTAGCACTCATATGCCTGCGCATGCTGGTGGTGGTTAGGCTAGTAGTGGTGGCACCCCTGCTGATCCTGGTGTGGCACAGGTTGCACACCATGATGAAAAGAAAAAAAAAATAATATATAAGATATATATATATGTATAGGGTGTTCAGGGGTTTTTTTTCCAAAAAAAGGATGAAAACCCGGCGCCAAAGGGAAGGAATAGGTGAAAAAGAATTGTATACTATAAATACTCTTGAGCAGGCTGCTATAAGGGTAACAGCATCTGACCTAGCGGGCGCGAAGTGTAAGAAAGTAAATAAAACAGAATCAACGAGAAGGAGGCTAACCCTCACCTTGATCTGTGAAAAAATATATACCCTTTCAGACAAGCGCCAAGCTCTAGGTGTACCACAACAATAATAATAATATGGTGTGGGATTCAGGAAATGGGGCCACTCACAACCAGCTCAAAGGGGTGGGATACCCAAAGAACAATACATGAATCTACCCCAATTGGGGAGTAGAAGATAAATGTATGCACACTTACTTCACAGGGGGGAGGGACCGTCAGGAAGGCACTATGGCCCCTTTGGTACCAATACCCCCCTCGCCAGGTTCACTTGTAGAGAAATGCGGTAAATGATGCCAGGTGTTGGACCGACTTCTAGTCATAACTTTTATTCAAAGAATGGCTCAACGCGTTTCGGGGTGGAGATACCCCTTCCTCAGGAGCAAGAATTAACAACATATTAACAAACCTCATGCAGCTTCCTTT
>ONZH01018780.1:0-60620 GCA_900303285.1 Rhinella marina | reverse complement strand
TGTACCCCCAGTGTCATTATCCTGTACCCCAAGTGTCAGTGTCATACCTGTACCCAAGTGTCATTATCCTGTACCCACTGTCGTGTCATTATCCTGTACCCGAAGTGTCATTATCCTGTACCCCCAGTGTACCCCAAGTGTCATTATCCTGTACCCCAAGTGTGTAATTTATCCTGTACCCCTGTGTCCCAAGTCCTGTCCAGTGTCATTATCCTGTACCCCCCGAGTGTCAGTGTCATTATCTGTACCCCAAGTGTCAGGTCCATTATTACCCCGAGTGTCAGTGTCATTATCCTGTACCCAAGTGTCATTATCTGTACCCCAGTGTCAGTGTCATTATCCCTGTACCCGAGTGTCAGTGTCATTATCCTGTACCCCGAAGTGTGTACCCCGTGTCCATTAATCCTGTACCCGAGTGCATTATCTGTACCCCAGTGTCATTTATCCTGCTACCCCCCGTCATTATAGTGTCAGTGTCATTATCCTGTACCCCGGTGTCATGTCATTATCCTGTACCCCGAGTGTCAGTGTCATTACCCTGTACCGAGTGTCAGTTCATTATCCTGTACCCGAGTGTTATATCCTGTACCCTAAATGTCAGTGTCTTATCCTGTACCCCAAATGTCAGTGTCATTACCCTGTACCCGAGTGTCGTTTCATTATACCCCTGTACCCCGTCAGTGTATCCTGTACGAGTGTCTGTACCAGTGTCATTATCCTGTCCCGAGTGTCAGTGTCATTATCCTGTACCCCGAGTGTCGTGTCATATCCTGTACCCCCAGTGTGTCATTATACTTGTTAGTGTCCTGTACCCGAGTGCAGTGTCATCCTGTACCCCAGTTGTCAGTGTTGTACCCCGAGTGTCATTATCCTGTACCCCGAGTGTCAGTGTCCATTATCCTTACCCCGAGTGTGTCATTATCCACCGAGTGTCAGTGTGTCGAGTGTCATTATCTGTCCAGTGTCAGTGTCATTATCCTGTACCCCGAGTGTCAGTGTCATTATCCTGTACCCCGAGTGTCAGTGTCATTATCCTGTACCCCGAGTGTCATTATCCTGTACCCCGAGTGTCAGTGTCATTATAGAAACATAGAAACATAGAAGACTGACGGCAGAAGACGACCCCCGGTCCATGTAGTCGCCCTTTTATTATCCTTTTATTGTTATCTTAGGATAGATACAGGTTTAAATTCAGTTACTGTGGATTTATCAACCACCTCTGCTGGAAGTTTGCTCCAAGCTTCTACTACTCTTTCAGTGAAATAATATTTTCTAATGTTGTTCTTGATTTTCCCCTCTAACCTCAGATTGTGCCCCTTGTTCTTGTGTTCAGTTTCTTATTAATAACCCTTCCCTTTCTTGATAAGTTCTATGCTTTAGACCTTCCACCATTTTTCTAGCTCTTCTTTGGACCCGTTCTATTTTAGCAATCTCCTTTTGTAGGTGAGGTCTCCAGAATTGAACCCAGTATTCCAGATGTGGTCTCACTAGAGCTCTATACAGAGGATCACAATCTCCCTTCTTCTTATACCTCTAGCTATGCAGCCAAGCATACGATTTGCTTTCCCCACCGCCTGGCTGCATTGGTTCCTCATTTTGAGGCTGTCAGAGATGACTACCCCCAAATCCTTCTCTTCTGAGGTCTCTGATAACACAGAACTGCCAATACGATACTCAGATAGAGGATTTCTTCTCCCCAAGTGCATTATTTTACATTTGGAAACATTGAACTGAAGTTTCCATTGTTTTGACCACTAATCTAATAAAGATAAATCATTCTCCATATTACCGACACCTCCTGGAACATCAACCCTATTACACACTTTTGTGTCATCAGCAAACAAGCAAACCTTCCCTCACAAGCCGTCCCTTATGTCACTTACAAACATGTTAAACAGAACAGGACCCAGAACAGATCCTTGTGGCCCCCACTTGTAACCAGCCTCTCCTCAGAATACACTCCATTAAAGGGTTATTCCCATCTCGGACAATGGGGGCATATCGCTAGGATATGCCCCCACTGTCCTATAGGTGTGGGCACCTATATCGAGAACGGGGCCCCAAAAGTCAAGGAGGGCGCACCGCGCATGCGTGGCCTAGCTCCCATTCATTTGTACAGAAGCGACGGAAATAGCCGAGCCAGTGCTCGGCTATTTTCGCCGGCCCCATACAAATGAATGGAGGGCGGCCGCACATGCGCGGTGCGCCCTCCTTGACTTTCAGGGCCCCGTTCTCGATATAGGTGCGGGTTAGGGACCCGCACCTATAGGACAATGGGGGCATATCCTAGTGATATGCCCCCATTGTCCGAGATGGGAATAACCCTTTAACAACAACCCTCTGGTATCTGTCCTTCAGCCAACTGCAGATCCACTCAACTATCCAGGGGTTAAGTCCAATTTTTGATAGCTTCTCTATCAGCTCTTTATGGGGAACCGTATCGAAAGCTTTACTGAAGTCCAGGTAGGCGATATCCACAGAACCACCTTCATCCAGCACTTTAGTTACATAGTCAAAGAAATCAATGAGAATAGTCTGACATGATCGGCCCTCAGTAAAGCCATGCTGGTTTGGGTCCATCAAGTTGTTTATTGTTAGATGGTCAATTATCCTCTTTTTTAGAAGAGTCTCCATCATTTTTACCACTACAGATGTCAGGCTGACTGGCCTATAGTTACTAGCTTCTTCTCTACTACCCTTCTTGTGAATGGGTACAACATTATCCTGTACCCCGAGTGTCAGTGTCACCATCCTGTACCCCAGGCATTAGGGACCCTGGTGTCCAGCTCCTCCTTACCGTTCCAGTGTATCCCGCGGTAACCTACAGCCGGCAGCAGTTTGAGGGATGGCTGCATTCTTGTTGGCGGTCATGGTCATCTCTGCCTTCTGTGGACCTAAGTACCTGGCATGGAAAATGAGACATGAGGTAGAAGCTCTTTTCATGGGTTTTATTATCATTTTCAGCCTCCCTGAATGCTGCATAAATCTGTAGTGTTGTGAACCTATATTCACTGAATCCATTCTGCTATTTAATCTGCCTGTATGTCAGTCCTCATTTCAGTTCTGGAAATATACTCATTAGGGCTCATGCACACGACCAGTGCCGGTGCGTGCCCATATTGCGGCTCACAATACAAGGGCACCGGCCATGTGCAGCCCACATCACGGAGATGCGGAACGGAGGCTCGGATCGGAACACCACGGAAGCACAACGGAATGCTTCCATGGTCTTTCTGGCTGTGCCTCCGCACATCAAAAAAGCAGCGCATGCACTACTTTTTTGCGGTGCGGGCCGTCGCATGCAGATCTCGGACCTCATTCAAATGAATGGGTCACGATCCGCATGCGGCGGCCCCAATGTCAGTGCACGGGCATTGTGGTTCGCAAATTGAGGTCCACAGCACGGGCACTGAATGCACATGCACGTGTGCATGAGCCCTTAGTCAGGAAGCCTGGAGACACCCAGTTATACATCTCTCCAAGAGACCTTCAGTGCTATGGAGGACAGGGAGCTCACTACATACAGATCATACAGCCTCCACTAGAGGGAGCTCACTACATACAGATTATACAGTCACCACTAGAGGGAGCTCACTACATACAGATCATACAGCCTCCACTAGAGGGAGCTCACTACATACAGATTATACAGTCACCACTAGAGGGAGCTCACTACATACAGATTATACAGTCACCACTAGAGGGAGCTCACTACATACAGATTATACAGCCACCACTAGAGGGAGCTCACTACATACAGATTATACAGTCACCACTAGAGGGAGCTCACTACATACAGATTATACAGTCACCACTAGAGGGAGCTCACTACATACAGATATATACAGTCACCACTAGAGGGAGCTCACTACATACAGATTATACAGTCACCACTAGAGGGAGCTCACTGCATACAGATATATACAGTCACCACTAGGGGGAGCTCACTACATACAGATTATACAGCCACCACTAGAGGGAGCTTACTATATACAGATTATACAGTCACCACTAGAGGGAGCTCACTACATACAGATATATACAGTCACCACTAGAGGGAGCTCACTACATACAGATTATACAGTCACCACTAGAGGGAGCTCAATACAGACAGATTATACAGCCACCACTAGAGGGAGCTCACTGCATACAGATATATACAGTCACCACTAGAGGGAGCTCACTACATACAGATATATACAGTCACCACTAGAGGAGCTCACTACATACAGATTATACAGTCACCACTAGAGGGAGCTCAATACAGACAGATTATACAGCCACCACTAGAGGGAGCTCACTGCATACAGATATATACAGTCACCACTAGGGGGAGCTCACTACATACAGATTATACAGCCACCACTAGAGGGAGCTTACTATATACAGATTATACAGCCACCACTAGAGGGAGCTCACTACATACAAATTATACAGTCTCCACTAGAGGGAGCTCACTACATACAGATTATACAGCCACCACTAGAGGGAGCTCACTACATACAGATTATACAGCCACCACTAGAGGGAGCTCACTACATACAGATTATACAGTCACCACTAGAGGGAGCTCACTACATACAGACTATACAGCCACCACTAGAGGGAGCTCAGGAGATGACTACATACAGATTATACAGCCACCACTAGAGGGAGCTCACTACATACAGATTATACAGCCACCACTAGAGGGAGCTCACTACATACAGATTATACAGTCCACCACTAGAGGGAGCTCACTACATACAGATTATACAGCCACCACTAGAGGGAGCTGACTACATACAGATTATACAGCCACCACTAGAGGGAGCTGACTACATACAGATTATACAGCCTCCACTAGAGGGAGCTCACTACATACAGATTATACAGCCACCACTAGAGGGAGCTCACTACATACAGATTATACAGTCACCACTAGAGGGAGCTCACTACATACAGATTATACAGCCACCACTAGAGGGAGCTCACTACATACAGATTATACAGCCACCACTAGAGGGAGCTCACTACATACAGATTATGCAGCGACCACTAGAGGGAGCTCACTACATACAGATCATACAGCCACCACTAGAGGGCGCTCACTACATACAGATCATACAGTCACCACTAGAGGGAGCTCACTAAATACAGATCATACAGTCACCACTAGTGGGAGCTCACTACATACAGATTATACAGCCTCCACTAGAGGGAGCTCACTACATACAGATTATACAACCACTACTATAGGGAGCTCACTACATACAGATCATACAGTCACCACTAGAGGGAGCTCACTACATACAGATTATACAGCCACCACTAGAGGGAGCTCACTACATACAAATTATACAGTCTCCACTAGAGGGAGCTCACTACATACAGATTATACAGCCACCACTAGAGGGAGCTCACTACATACAGATTATACAGCCACCACTAGAGGGAGCTCACTACATACAGATTATACAGTCACCACTAGAGGGAGCTCACTACATACAGACTATACAGCCACCACTAGAGGGAGCTCAGGAGATGACTACATACAGATTATACAGCCACCACTAGAGGGAGCTCACTACATACAGATTATACAGCCACCACTAGAGGGAGCTCACTACATACAGGTTATACAACCACTACCATGTAATTAACCATGTAATTATCTCTAGCTGGGGATTTGGAGCTCTGTGCCAGACTTCTTGAAAACAAGTTTGTCTGAATTTCAGTCTACAAACCGCAGATCTGCACAATATGGGTGAAGACTACGGTCATGTGCATGAAGTCTTAGAAAAACAGAGCCTAGAAAACAATAAATCAGGAAATCAATGGGACAGCGGGACCAGTCCAAGGATGGAAGGAAGAAGGCTTCATTAGAACAGATGATGGAGATATGGCGATATGATGGAGAGGCTGTGGACCCCTCAATATTTTTGGGGCCCACATTTTACAACAAGCTTTCTTGAATGGCCAATTAAGCTTAACAATAAAAATGTGTTACGGCTTTCTGATACCGCGTCTGTACGGGTCACTGTCATCACATATCGTAGTATGCCAGATGTAAAGGGCTCTGCAGGGAATGCTGGGAGTAGTAGTTTTACAACAGCATCAACAGCAGGACAGTCACCACCATATAATATGGAGGAAATCATTTGCTTGTCTTGCAATGATCTAACCTTACAAAATGACTACTCCATTCACATCCAGAGCTGTACTCATAATTCTGCTGGCTGCAGGTTAGACTCTATTTTCTTTGTGTTGATAAAGGCCCCTATCAAGGATGCAACAGCATACCATGCAGGCACTGAACCAGCAGGGGGCAGCAATGAGGGGTCCTCACCTCTAATGATATGGGGGGCTTCCGGCACAGCCTCTGCCCTAAAGTGCAAATGTCAGGATTCACATGTCACCAGCCCTGCTTCAGGGTGGGGAACGCCGACACGCGACAACCCAGCGGGGTCCCTGAGAACCGTAACCGCTCAAGATGGTAGATTTCACTCTGTCCCTTTAAGAAGAGTTCTTGAGGACAAGCCGGGATTTCCTCTACTTCATGAAGTGATTTACAAGGAGCGTCTCATCGCCCCCTAAACCTAAGAAACCCCCAAACAAGGTTCAGCTAGTCCAGGGGGAGAGGGAAGCAGGGTGTCCGGGGGCAAATTATAAATGCTGTTAATATTAGAACCGGCTCAGCGCCACGTCATGTGACCTCCCGCCATGTGCTAAGTGTGAATGGTTATAAAAGGAACACATGGGGGGGTTCATCCACTCAGACGTTACGACTCCCATAAATAGAGATATTCTGGATCAACTTCCTAAAAGATCTTCGGGGACATTTATCAATAATGGAGTAATTTGCGCCAAAAAAATACTAACATTACAAACTAAAAGTGCCGATTTCTTTTACCTCGAGCTTGTAAAATGTCACTTTTTAAAATATAAAGCAGATTGCGACTTTTGTCTGTGACTAAGGACATTTTTGTTATTGCTGGATGTCAGTTTACGGACAGAACGCGGCTGTTTCGCTCATTTGTTTGTCCGGTTTTATTACTTACCGTCACAAGTTGGTTTTCTTTTCATAAATGTGGCTTTTTACACAAAACACCGCCATATAATCCGGCTTAATCGTCCTCAACAATTGGAGCCATTTCTACCGATTAAATGAGGCGGAATATGCCCCAGTTTGATAGCCCCGCCCACTGGCAAGATGCATTCTTTATGGTGAAAATTCTGGAGAAAACAGTTGATATATTTGGTGCAAATCAAAACACCGTTCTTTTCACATTTTACACCATAATTCTTACAAAAGGTGCTTCGTAAATGTCCCCACTGGGTTCAGAAACCTTAACATTTTACACCGGAGCCAACACCGCGAGCAGGAGTCCTATTCAGTCACAGCAAGCAGAGGTGAGGAAATGAAACTGTAAGACACAGGACGAACTCTTCATTATACAATTACATGTTATTATTGCTGGACCAATCCTTTAAATGATTTATTCACACACCATTATTGCTGACAACCTGCCTGTATATCCTGTCTGAGAGGTAGTCACAGCTCCGCCCCCTGCTGATGACATCACTGATATAATGACATGTGATCAGACATGAGATCACACATCTTATACTACAGGAACGTCTATTACTGCTGACAACCTGCCTGTATATCCTGAGAGGTAGTCACAGCCCCGCCCCCTGCTGATGACATCACTGATATAATGACATGTGATCAGACATGAGATCACACATCTATACTACAGGAACGTCTATTACTGCTGACAACCTGCCTGTATATCCTGAGAGGTAGTCCACAGGCCCCGCCCCCTGCTGATGACATCACTGATATAATGACATGTGATCAGACATGAGATCACACACCTTATACTACAGGAACATCTATTACTGCTGACAACCTGCCTGTATATCCTGTCTGAGAGGTAGTCACAACCCCACCGCCTGCTGATGACATCACTGATATAATGACATGTGATCAGACATGAGATCCACACACCTTATACTACAGGAACATCTATTACTGCTGACAACCTGCCTGTATATAATGTCTGAGAGGTAGTCACAGCCCCGCCCCCTGCTGATGACATCACTGATTTAATGACATGTGACAACCTGCCTGTATATCCTGTCTGAGAGGTAGTCACAACCCCACCGCCTGCTGATGACATCACTGATATAATGACATGTGATCAGACATGAGATTCACACACCTTATACTACAGGAACATCTATTACTGCTGACAACCTGCCTGTATATTCTGTCTGAGAGGTAGTTACAGCCCCGCCCCCTGCTGATGACATCACTGATATAATGACATGTGATCAGACATGAGATCACACACCTTATACTACAGGAACATCTATTACTGCTGACAACCTGCCTGTATATTCTGTCTGAGAGGTAGTTACAGCCCCACCCCCTGCTGATGACATCACTGATATAATGACATGTGATCAGACATGAGATCACACACCTTATACTACAGGAACATCTATTACTGCTGACAACCATGCCTGTATATTCTGTCTGAGAGGTAGTTACAGCCCCACCCCCTGCTGATGACATCACTGATATAATGACATGTGATCAGACATGAGATCACACACCTTATACTACAGGAACATCTATTACTGCTTACAACCTGCCTGTATATTGTCTGAGAGGTAGTTACAGCCCCACCCCCTGCTGATGACATCACTGATATAATGACATGTGATCAGACATGAGATCACACACCTTATACTACAGGAACATCTATTACTGCTGACAACCTGCCTGTATATTCTGTCTGAGAGGTAGTTACAGCCCCACCCCCTGCTGATGACATCACTGATATAATGACATGTGATCAGACATGAGATCACACACCTTATACTACAGGAACATCTATTACTGCTGACAACCTGCCTGTATATCCTGTCTGAGAGGTAGTCACAGCCCCGCCCCCTGCTGATGACATCACTGAAATAACGACATGTGACAACCTGCAGGTATATCATGTCTGAGAGGGTATCCTATGGATAGGTCATCAGTATCAAAATCTTGGAAAACCCCTTTAATGATGCGGATTTGTTTGCACCATTTGAATAGGCCCCAATACAAAGGATCGGATGTACCAAGCACTGTCTCCTCTGAGAGGGCCACGCGGCCTTTGCCCAAATTTGCTTTGAATCAGTTAAACCATGAAGTATTTTGTTGCCGTTGCTCAGACATCGCAGAGGAAAGGAATCTGTGACAGAAAGGAGAAAAATCCCAGCGCTCCCACTTTCTGGATCGCCAGATGTCCCTATTTGGTGGGGAATGTTCCCTGAAACAGCAGAGAATTGGAGGTTTAGAAAACCCAGGACTGTATGACATAGGATAGGATTAGATACACAGCTCAGCAGGCAGTATCACACAGGATAGGATTAGATACACAGCTCAGCAGGCAGTATCACACAGGATGGGATTAGATACACAGCTCAGCAGGCAGTATCACACAGGATAGGATTAGATACAGCTCAGCAGGCAGTATCACACAGGTTAGGATTAGATACACAGCTCAGCAGGCAGTATCACACAGGATAGGATTAGATACACAGCTCAGCAGGCAGTATCACACAGGATGGGATTAGATACACAGCTCAAGCAGGCAGTATCACACAGGATGGGATTAGATACACAGCTCAGCAGCCAGTATCACACAGGATAGGATTAGATACACAGCTCAGCAGACAGTATCACACAGGATAGGATTAGATACACAGCTCAGCAGACAGTATCACACAGGACAGAATTAGATACCACAGCTCAGCAAACAGTATCACACAGGACAGGATTAGATACATAGCTCAGCAGACAGTATCACACAGGACAGGATTAGATACACAGCTCAGCAAGACTGTATCACACAGGACAGGATTAGATACAAAGCTCAGCAGACTGTATCACACATGATAATATTAGATACACAGCTCAGCAGACAGTATCACACAGGATAGGATTAGATACACAGCTCAGCAGGCAGTATCACACAGGATAGGATTAGATACACAGCTCAGCAGACAGTATCACACAGGATAGGATTAGATACACAGCTCAGCAGACAGTATCACACAGGACAGGATTAGATACACAGCTCAGCAGACAGTATCACACAGGATAGGATTAGATACGCAGCTCAGCAGAAAGTATCACACAGGATAGTATTAGATACACAGCTCAGCAGACAGTATCACACAGGATAGGATTAGATACACAGCTCAGCAGACAGTATCACACAGGACAGGATTAGATACACAGCTCAGCAGACTGTATCACACAGGACAGGATTAGATACAAAGCTCAGCAGACTGTATCACACATGATAATATTAGATACACAGCTCAGCAGACAGTATCACACAGGATAGGATTAGATACACAGCTCAGCAGACAGTATCACACAGGATAGGATTAGATACACAGCTCAGCAGACAGTATCACACAGGATGGGATTAGATACACAGCTCAGCAGAAAGTACCACACAGCATAGGATTAGATACACAGCTCAGCAGGCAGTATCACACAGGATAGGATTAGATACACAGCTCAGTAGACAGTATCGCACAGGACAGGATTAGATACACAGCTCAGCAGACTATCACACAGGACAGGATTAGATACAAAGCTCAGCAGACTGTATCACACATGATAATATTAGATACACAGCTCAGCAGACAATATCACACAGGATAGGATTAGATACACAGCTCAGCAGACAGTATCACACAGGATAGGATTAGATACACAGCTCAGCAGACAGTATCACACAGGACAGGATTAGATACACAGCTCAGCAGACTGTATCACACAGGACAGGATTAGATACAAAGCTCAGCAGACTGTATCACACATGATAATATTAGATACACAGCTCAGCAGACAGTATCACACAGGATAGGATTAGATACACAGCTCAGCAGACAGTATCACACAGGATAGGATTAGATACACAGTTCAGCAGACAGTATAAAACATGATAGGATTAGATACACAGCTCAGCAGCAGTATCAAACATGATAGGATTAGATACACTGCCAGTATCACACAGGATAGGATTAGATACACAGCTCAGCAGACAGTATCACACAGGATAGGATTAGATACAAATCTCAGCAGACAGTATCACACAGGATAGGATTAGATACAAATATCAGCAGACAGTATCACACAGGATAGGATTAGATACACCGCTCAGCAGACAGTATCACACATGGTAGGATTAGATACACAGCTCAGCAGACAGTATCACACAGGATAAGATTAGATACACAGCTCAGCAGACTATCACACAGGCTGAGATTAGATACATAGCTCAGCAGACAGTATCACACATGACAGGATTAGATACACAGCTCTGCAGGCAGTATCACACAGGATAGGATTAGATACACAGCTCAGCAGACAGTATCACACAGGATAGGATTAGATACACAGCTCAGCAGACAGTATCACACAGGACAGGATTAGATACACAGCTCAGCAGATAGTATCGCACATGATAGGATTAGATACATAGCTCAGCAGACAGTATCGCACAGGATAGGATTAGATACACAACTCAGCAGGCAGTATCACACAGGATAGGATTAGATACACTGCCAGTATCACATAGGATTGGATTAGATACACAGCCCAGCAGGCAGTATAACACAGGATAAAATTAGATACACAACTCAGCAGACAGTATCACACAGGATAGGATTAGATACACAGCTCAGCAGACAGTATCACACAGGATAAGATTAGATATGCAGCTCAGCAGACAGTATCACACAGGATAAGATTAGATACACAGCTCAGCAGACAGTATCACACAGGATAAGATTAGATATGCAGCTCAGCAGACAGTATCGCACAGGACAGGATTAGATACATAGCTCAGCAGACAGTATCGCACAGGATAGGATTAGATACACAACTCAGCAGACAGTATCACACAGGATAAGATTAGATATGCAGCTCAGCAGACAGTATCACACAGGATAGGATTAGATACACTGCCAGTATCACATAGGATTGGATTAGATACACAGCCCAGCAGGCAGTATAACACAGGATAAAATTAGATACACAACTCAGCAGACAGTATCACACAGGATAGGATTAGATACACAGCTCAGCAGACAGTATCACACAGGATAAGATTAGATATGCAGCTCAGCAGACAGTATCACACAGGATAAGATTAGATACACAGCTCAGCAGACAGTATCACACAGGATAAGATTAGATATGCAGCTCAGCAGGCAGTATCACACAGGATAGGATTAGATAAGTATCTAATCCTATCCTGTGTGATACTGCCTGCAGAGCGGATGTATCTAATCCTATCATGTTTGATACTGCTGCTGAGCTGTGTATCTACAGTGCCTTGTGAAAGTATTCAGCCCCCTGGAACTTTTCAACCTTTTGCCACATTTCAGGCTTCAAACAAAAAGATAGAACATTTTACATTTTTGGTGAAGAATCAACAACAAGTGGTCAGAATTGTGAAGTGGAAGGAAATTTATTGGATCATTTAAACTTTTTTTATAATAATAAAACTGAAAAGTTGTTCGTGCAAAATTATTGGTCCCATTTCCTTTCAGTCCAGAAGTTGATCTCTGATCTCTGAATGATCCAATGTCGTCCTAAATGACTGATGAAGATACATAGAATCCACCTGTGTGTAATCAAGTCTCCGTATAAATGCTCCTGCTCTGTGATAGTCTCAGGGTTCTGCATCATGAAGACCAAGGAACACACCAGGCAGGTCCTGATACTGTTGTGGAGAAGTTTAAAGACGGATTTGGAGACCAAAAGATTTCCCAAGCTTTAAACATCCCAAGGAGCCCTGTGCAAGCGTCATATTGTAATGGAAGGAGTATCAGACCACTGCAAATCTACCAAGACCCGGCCGTCCCTCTAAACAAGGAGAAGACTGATCAGAGATGGAGCCAAGGGGCCCATGATCACTGTGGATGAACTGCAGAGATCTACAGCTGAGGTGGGAGAGTCTGTCCACAGGACAACAATCAGTCCAACACTTCACAGATCTGCCCTTTATGGAAGAGCGGCAAGAAGAAAGACATTTCTCACAGATATCCATAAAAAGTCACCTGGGAGACACCAAACATGTGGAAGAAGGGGCTCTGGTCAGATGGAACCAAAATCAGACTTTTTGGAAACAATGAAAACGATATGTTTGGTGTAAAAGCGACACAGCTCATCCCCCTGAACACACCATCCCCACTGTCAGACATGGTGGGGGCAGCATCATGGTTTGGGCTTTTCATCAGCAGGGACAGGGAAGATGATGGATGGAGCCAAATACAGGACCATTCTGGATGAAAAGACCTGAGACTAGGACGGAGATTTATCTTCCAACAAGACAATGATCCCAAACATAAAGCAAAATCTACAATGGAATGGTTCAAAAATAAAGGTCTCCAGGTCTTAGAACGGCCGAGTCACAGTCCAGACCTGAATCCAATGGAGAAGATGTGGAAAGAGCTGAAAACTGCTGTTCACAAACGTCTCCATCCAACCTCAAAGAGGAAGAATGGGCAAGAATGTCATCTCTAGATGTGAGAACTGATAGAGACATCCCCCAAGAGACCGCAGCTGGAATCAAAGTATTAATGTAAGGGGATGAATAATTCTGCACTTTTCAGTTTTATTATTACAAAAAAAGCTTAAATGATCCAATAAATTTCCTTCCACTTCACAATTGTGACCACGTGTTGTTGATTCTTCACCAAAAATGTAAAATGTTCTATCTTTTTGTTTGAAGCCTGAAATGTGGCAAAAGGTTGAAAAGTTCCAGGGGGTGAATACTTTCACAAAGCACTGTAATCCTATCGTATGTGATACTGTCTGCTGAGCGGTGTATCTAATCTTACCCTGAATGATACAGCCTTCTCTTAGCGGCAGTGGTCTCATGAGTTTGCGGTGTATACGCAGCTGTCAGTTTCGATGTCATGCACTACAAAGAGCTGTCAGTGGAATACAATATGGCAGATAATTGTCTCCAGCTGCACTTCGCACAAACTCCCGGAACAAAAGCCGCCCGGGCGCCAAATATTTCTCCTCTGACATTGTGCTGCTGACCGGCGAAATAACCTTCCATCTGGGAAAGCTGGGTCACAACATTGATGCTCTATACAGTGGAGTACCTCCAATAGAGGCAGACCACGCAGCTGCTATGTGTCCAGTGGTCACCTGTGGTCTGTCCTAACAACATTAATGCTCTATACAGTGGAGTACCTCCAATAGAGGCAGACCACGCAGCTGCTATGTGTCCAGTGGTCACCCGTGGTCTGTCCTAATAACATTAATGCTCTATACAGTGGAGTACCTCCAATAGAGGCAGACCACGCAGCTGCTATGGGTCCAGTGGTCACCCGTGGTCTGTCCCAACAACATTAATGCTCTATACAGTGGAGTACCTCCAATAGAGGCAGATCACGCAGCTGCTATGGGTCCAGTGGTCACCCGTGGTCTGTCCTAATAACATTAATGCTCTGTATAGTGGAGTACCTCCAATAGAGGCAGACCACGCAGCTGCTATGGGTCCAGTGGTCACCCGTGGTCTGTCTTAATAACATTAATGCTCTGTATAGTGGTGTACTCCAATAGAGGCAGACCACGCAGCTGCTATGGGTCCAGTGGTCACCCGTGGTCTGTCTTAATAACATTAATGCTCTGTACAGTGGTGTACTCCAATAGAGGCAGACCACGCAGCTGCTATGTGGCCAGTGGACACCCGTGGTCTGTCCTAACAACATTAATGCTCTATACAGTGGTGTACCTCCAATAGAGGCAGACCACGCAGCTGTTATGTGTCCAGTGGTCACCCATGGTCTGTCTTAATAACATTAATGCTCTGTACAGTGGTGTACTCCGATAGAGGCAGACCACGCAGCTGCTATGTGTCCAGTGGTCACCGGTGGTCTGTCCTAACAACATTAATGCTCTATACAGTGGAGTACCTCCAATAGAGGCAGACCACGCAGCTGTTATGTGTCCAGTGCTCACCCGTGGTCTGTCCTAACAACATTAATGCTCTATACAGTGGAGTACCTCCAATAGAGGCAGACCACGCAGCTGCTATGGGTCCAGTGGTCACCCGTGGTCTGTCCTAATAACATTAATGCTCTATACAGTAGAATACCTCCAATAGAGGCAGACCACACAGCTGCTATGTGTCCAGTGGTCACCCGTGGTCTGTCCTAATAACATTAATGCTCTATACAGTGGAGTACCTCCAATAGAGGCAGACCACGCAGCTGCTATGTGTCCAGTGGTCACCCGTGGTCTGTCCTAATAACATTAATGCTCTATACAGTAGAGTACTCCAATAGAGGCAGACCATGCAGCTGCTATGGGTCCAGTGGACACCCGTGGTCTGTCCTAATAACATTAATTCTCTATACAGTGGAGTACCTCCAATAGAGGCAGACCACGCAGCTGCTATGTGTCCAGTGGTCACCCGTGGTCTGTCCTAATAACATTAATGCTCTATACAGTAGAGTACTCCAATAGAGGCAGACCACGCAGCTGCTATGGGTCCAGTGGACACCCGCGGTCTGTGTCCTAATAACAGTAATGCTCTATACAGTGGAGTACCTCCAATAGAGGCAGACCACGCAGCTGCTATGTGTCCAGTGGTCACCCGTGGTCTGTGTCCTAATAACATTAATGTTCTGTATAGTGGTGTACCTCCAATAGAGGCAGACCACGCAGCTGCTATGGGTCCAGTGGTCACCCGTGGTCTGTGTCCTAATAACAGTAATGCTCTATACAGTGGTGTACTCCAATAGAGGCAGACCACGCAGCTGCTATGTGTCCAGTGGTCACCCGTGGTCTGTCCTAACAACATTAATGCTCTATACAGTGGAGTACCTCCAATAGAGGCAGACCACGCAGCTGCTATGTGTCCAGTGGTCACCTGTGGTCTGTCCTAACAACATTAATGCTCTATACAGTGGAGTACCTCCAATAGAGGCAGACCACGCAGCTGCTATGTGTCCAGTGGTCACCCGTGGTCTGTGTCCTAATAACATTAATGTTCTGTATAGTGGTGTACTCCAATAGAGGCAGACCACGCAGCTGCTATGGGTCCAGTGGTCACCCGTGGTCTGTCCTAATAACATTAATGCTCTATACAGTGGAGTACCTCCAATAGAGGCAGACCATGCAGCTGCTATGGGTCCAGTGGTCACCCGTGGTCTGTCCTATAACATTAATGCTCTGTACAGTGGTGTACTCCAATAGAGGCAGACCACGCAGCTGCTATGTATCCAGTGGTCACCTGTGGTCTGTCCTAATAACATTAATGCTCTATACAGTAGAGTACTCCAATAGAGGCAGACCACGCAGCTGCTATGGGTCCAGTGGTCACCCGTGGTCTGTCCTATAACATTAATGCTCTGTACAGTGGTGTACTCCAATAGAGGCAGACCACGCAGCTGCTATGTATCCAGTGGTCACCTGTGGTCTGTCCTAATAACATTAATGCTCTGTACAGTGGTGTACTCCAATAGAGGCAGACCATGCAGCAGTGTACAGAGCTCAGATGGAGAGGTCAATTGATCAATTCAGCATGGATCTGGGTAGTATTCACACCCTGCAGTAATTCCAGAAACAGATGTAGAATCCAGCAAATAAAATTAAAAAATGATGTATTTCTTCCATTAAAAACCAGTAGAAAGGCCCCTCCTGACGCCTTTCGACCTGCACAGGTCTTAATTGTAGCTCAAGTAAAATGTAATGAGAAGCTAGGAATGGATCGCTACTTATAGGGACTGTGAAAACTAATGGACATTGCTAATCTGAAATTCAGAACATAGACACTTATTAGTATGGATAACCCTAACCGGTCCATAGATTCCAAACTTGACCGTATTGGGTAGAAACTGCCATTTGAGGTTGTAAAGTCCAGGGCCATGTTCACATCCTGCGTGGTCAGATCAAAACGTCCACTTAGTTTTTTAAGATTGATTGTGGACAACTGTTCCTGATGTGTATTATCCTGCCGCGTGTTCACATTAGAGTCTGATGCGTCTTCTGAATTCAGAAAATCTCTTTTTACTTCTTCATGTCTTTTATGATGTCGAAGGTGTTTGGAGTGAAATGCAGTCCTAAGCCGGAGGCTGCGATTTGACTTGTAGTTTCAGTATCTATTTTTCTTTTGTTGTTGCCACGTGGTCATGTCCATTGTGGCCGCCATGTTTATGTCCTTGGTCTTTTTAGGGATTATTTTTACACTGTGTGTATTTTGTCTGTGGAATCCTGCGTGGCTAGCTATGGCAGTCATGGACTTGAAGCCATCAGATCCACAGCGGAATCACACAGCCTCTGTTTTCACAGTCCCTATAGGAACAGGAAGGACCTTTGTATAGGCTTTTAATGGCAGAAATAAAGACATTTTTCGATGTTATACGTCATAGATTGGAAGCTCCGCAGACCAGGTTAGAGGTGGTACTGTACATACCATGGGGCGCGTCCTGGAACCTGGTATAGCAACATAAAATGGATCTGGTTCTTTGGCTCATGGCGACACTGGTCAAAGGCGGATCAGCGCCATCACAGTCTCCATTCATTTCTATGGGACCAGGGCTGAGTGAAAAGCGCACAATATAGAACATGCCGCCATATATTCTGAACGTGGAGGTGATCAGCTCACCACACCACTATTCAGAGAGGGTGCCCTTATTTTTATGTAGAGACCCTTTACGCCCACTGATTTCTGTCCTCCAAGTGACACCATGGCACACTACGGGGTTGGGGGTCACCTTGATAGAAGTCTCCCTAGTGGCCACAATAAGCAGGACAGACCGGACAGAGGCGAGACTCTGGGGATTGTGACGTCTTGGGCTGCGGTCACAGGACACGTTCCTTAAATATTCCACAAACCATACAACAAAGCCGTCATTACACCGAACCCTAATCATCGGCATTTAGAGGGACACCACGGTCAGCCTCTCTACAGGCAGCCGGTGACAACGCTGAGAAGAGAACTTCATTTTACCCATCTTTCCGCTGAACCTGCCCATGTCCGTCCTCATGACCTCAGGAATACACGTTCTGTGGGCTCGGCCTCTTCTCCAGACGGCACCATTACAGAGGTAATCCTGTGTGATACTGTCTGCTCAGCTGTGTATCTAATCCTATCCTGTGCGATACTGTCTGCTCAGCTGTGTATCTAATCCTATCCTGTGCGATACTGTCTGCTCAGCTGTGTATCTAATCCTATCCTGTATGATACTGTCTGCTCAGCTGTGTATCTAATCCTATCCTGTGTGATACTGTCTGCTCAGCAGTGTATCTAATCCTATCCTGTGTGATACTACCTGCTGAGCTTTGTATCTAATCCTATCCTGTGTGATACTACCTGCTGAGCTTTGTATCTAATCCTATCCTGTGCGATACTGTCTGCTCAGCTGTGTATCTAATCCTATCCTGTGCGATACTGTCTGCTCAGCTGTGTATCTAATCATATCCTGTGTGATACTACCTGCTGAGCTTTGTATCTAATCCTATCCTGTGCAATACTGTCTGCTCAGCTGTGTATCTAATCCTATCATGTGCGATACTGTCTGCTGAGCTGTGTATCTAATCCTATCCTGTGAGATACTGGCTGCTGAGCTGTGTATCTAATCCTATCCTGTGTGATACTGTCTTCTGAGATGTGCATCTAATCCTGTCCTGTGAGATACTGGCTGCTGAGCTGTGTATCTAATCCTATCCTGTGAGATACTTGCTGCTGAGCGGTGTATCTAATCCTTTCCCGTGTGATACTTTCTGCTGAGCTGTGTATCTAATCCTATCCTGTGTGATACTGTATGCTGAGCTTTGTATCTAATCCTCTCCTGTGTGATACTTGCTGCTGAACTGTGTATCTAATCCTGTCCCATGTGATACAGTCTGCTGAGCTGTGTATCTAATCCTATCCAGCTGCGTACATAGAGAAGTAAGGGCCCCATACCAAGGATCAGACCGGGCCCCGAACAGGACAGAAGGGTTTCTGCGAGGAGTTCTGACCAAATTGTCACATCCAGTAGAAGAGGAGATGACCCCTGGGGCTGGTCCTGTCTATGAGGGTGCCCCTGGGGCTGGTCCTGTCTATGAGGGTGTCCCTGCTGTATGTCCTGCCTATGAGGGTGCCCCTGGGACTGGTCCTGTCTATGGGCATGTTCCTGGGATAGGTCCAGTCTATGGGCATGCTTCTGGGGTAGGTCCTGTCTATGGGCATGTTCCTGGGATAGGTCCTGTCTATGGGCATGCTCCTGGGGTAGGTCCTGTCTATGGGCATGCTCCTGGGGTAGGTCCTGTCTATGGGCATGCTCCTGGGGTAGGTCCTGTCTATGGGCATGCTCCTGGGGTAGGTCCTGTCTATGGGCATGCTCCTGGGGTAGGTCCTGTCTATGGGCATGCTCCTGGGGGTAGGGTCCTGTCTATGGACATGCTCCTGGGTAGGTCTTGTCTGCATGTGGTAGGTCCTGCTATGGCATTCCTGGATAGGTCCTGTCTATGGGCATGCTCCTGGGTAGTCCTGTCTAGGGCATGCCCTGGGGTAGTCCTTATGGGCATGCTCCTGGAGTAGGTCCTGTCTATGGGCATGCTCCTGGGATAGGTCCAGTCTATGGGCATGCTCCTGGGATACGTCCAGTCTATGGGCATGCTCCTGGGGTAGGTCCTGTCTATGGGCATGCTCCTGGGGTAGGTCCTGTCTATGGGCATGCTCCTGGGGTAGGTCCTGTCTATGGGCATGCTCCTGGGGTAGGTCCTGTCTATGGGCATGCTCCTGGGGTAGGTCCAGTCTATGGGCATGCTCCTGGAGTAGGTCCTGTCTATGGGCATGCTCCTGGAGTAGGTCCTGTCTATGGGCATGCTCCTGGAGTAGGTCCTGTCTATGGGCATGCTCCTGGGGTAGGTCCTGTCTATGGGCATGCTCCTGGGGTAGGTCCTGTCTATGGGCATGCTCCTAGGGTAGGTCCTGTCTATGAGGGCAGGTGGTGTCGGGGACATGGAGTCACGGCTTCTGGTGTCTACATCTCCTCTAGACGTTTTCCCAGGACATTTCCCGTGTGGCGGGGGCTCTCAGGACATAGAAATAGACGGAGTTAATATATCTCCTGTAATCGACCATTCATCACACAGCTCAGGTGAAAGCTCCAGGGACGTGGCAGCTTCTGAATCCTAACGGAAGAAGATGCCGTGGCACTCCAACGTCTTCAGATTCTCAAAGTTTTTATTCAGCAAACACAAATAGCGACGTTTCGACCTGGAGAGGTCTTTATCAAAGCTTTTGAATCCTAACACCACATACAACCACAGGCTGAACCCGCAGAGAATGTCAGGTAATGTTACTTGTCTTGGGCTACACAGTGTCTTGTACTCCAATCACAGCCAGAGCTGCATTTACAATACTGCTTGCTGCCCCATACCTAATTCCCAGTGTCCTTCTCTTGAGGAAACCAGCAAAAATTGCTATTGGCCTCCAGTAAGGGTACAGAGGGGAAGTAACCAGTTGGGGGGGGGGGTGTCCCTGCACAGTCTGAACATGGCAGCACTGATTGGACACAGTGAGACTGTGCAGGGACACACCCCCAACTGGTTACCTCCCCTCTGTTCCCTTACTGCAGACTGATAGACATTCATCCATAACTTCTAGTAGGAATAATAAAGGAATGGCAGAACGTAGAGCCATAAGACGAGAGGAATACATGAAGCTAATAAAACAGGCATCAGGAGTGGTGAGAGGGCGTCAGGAGCGGTGAGAGGGCATCTTTAAGCTCATTTAAAGAAGGTTGTCTGAAAAAAAAGGAAACTCAAGGGGCGGAAAAAAAAAAAACCCTCAGCTTTTAAAATGTCCCCTGTTCCAGCGCAGTGACTCCTGTCAGTCCTTGACAGACTACTGCAGCCACTGGTGATTGGTGAGGCCAGTGAGTGGCTGCAGCAGTCTTGTGACCAAGAACAGGTCCCTGCCAGCTCTGAAGCACCAGAATAGTGAGTCTAGCTGTGGTGACAGACAGGAGAAGAACTCTGTGTATATGGCTGTGGTGGATCCATGAAGAGCGACCTGCTGTTCATGAGGAGACTGCAGCGCCCTATGTGTGACCCTGGCAGTACTGAAGTGGGCATGGCCTGTTCCTGGCATGATGCTGACTTGGCACACGTATGAGGCAGGACATGGCTATGCAGGTAGCTGCTCTGATCAGTGTTATCATTATGTATTTATGGATCACAGAGGCAGAAGGAATGCAGATCAAGAAGTGCACCGAGCCAACATCTGGGCAGAGACGTGAAGCTGCAGCGGAAAACACTGAAGAGGATTCCACCCAGCACAGCAGAATGCCAGATGGACTGGGACAGTGAAGAGGGACGGGGGCAGGGGGACAGAGGCAGTCAGGAGGTAGGGGGCAGTCAGTGGGACAGAGGCAGCCAGGAGGGATGGGGACTAACACTAAATATGGCCACATGTCGTGTGTGTTACACGCTGATATTGGGGTGGATTTTGTACGGCTTCATTCACATGCATTGTACTGTACAGAGCAGGACCTTGCAGCCCACAGCTCCAAAAAACCTAGAACAGAAAGTAATAGTCACACACTGCTTGGTATAATGTCATCAGCTGCCACCGCGTCTTATCACAGAGTGACAAAATACAAGATAAAAGCAACATGGAACAGAGCGGCCATTGTCAAAGAGCAAGGTCACCTGTCAATCAGAAGGCGAAGCCGAACAACAAATCATCCCACGCCGAGCAGACGACAGGAGACGGTATGGGGGATCACAGGGATGGCTGCAGACCCTGCCGGTCCTTTCTTTACTAATCATCCTCTTACTCCAAATGTAGCAAGGATTGGGGTAAATCCCCCATCCGTCCTGGGAATGACCATATAACTGGGATTATATAGCGCTCAGTAACTCTATAATAAACCTCCATGCAGACCTTCACACAGCTGAGGGTTTGCTATAATCATAGCCGCTCCAGCAATCCTCTGTACAGAAAACACAAATGTCTGTAAACTACTGCGGAACATGTCAGCGCCATATTAGTGACACAAGTAAATTTGCTACAGTATCAGTGCTGTAAAACATATCAGGCTGGACAAACTGTAACAATCAGATGTGTGAGCAGGACTAGATCAAGAAGGCAGACTACACTGGATACACTGTAACAAAACCTCAGCTGAAAACCTGTAGAAGCCACTGCTGATGTTATATACAGTACAGACCAAAAGTTTGGACACACCTTCTCATTCAAAGAGTTTTCTGTATTTTCATGACTATGATAATTGTAGATTCACACTGAAGGCATCAAAACTATGAATTATCACATGTGGAATTATAGACTTAACAAAAAAGTGTGAAACAACTGAAAATATGTCTTATATTCTAGGTTCTTCAAAGTAGCCACCTATTGCTTTGATTACTGCTTTGCGCACTCTTGATGAGCTTCAAGAGGTAGTCACCTGAAATGGTATTCCAACAGTCTTGAAGGAGTTCCCAGAGATGCTTAGCACTTGTTAGCACTGGGTTGAGGTCTGGTGACTGTGGAGGCCAGGTCATCTGGTGTAGCACCCATCACTCTCCTTCTTGGTCAAATAGCCCTTACACAGCCTGGAGGTGTGTTTGGGGGTCATTGTCCTGCTGATAAAGAAATGATGTTCCAACTTAACGCAAACCGTATGGAATAGCATGCCGCTGCAAGATGCTGTGGTAGCCATGCTGGTTCAGTATAAATCCCCAACAGTGTCACCAGCAAAGCCCCCCACACCATCACACCTCCTCCTCCATGCTTCACGGTGGGAACCAGGCATGTAGAGTCCATCCATTCACCTTTTCTGGTTGGAACCAAAGATCTCACATTTGGACTCATCAGACCAAAGCACAGATCTCCACTGGTCTAATGTCCATTCCTTGTGTTCTCCTTAGCAGTGGTTTCCACCATGAAGGCCTGCTGCACACAGTCTCCTCTTACCAGTTGTTGTAGAGATGTGTCTGCTGCTAGAACTCTGTGTGGCATTGACCTGGTCTCTAATCTGAGCTGCTGTTAACCTGCCATTTCTGAGGCTGGTGACTCGGATGAACTTCTCCTCCGCAGCAGAGGTGACTCTTGGTCTTCCTTTCCTGGGGCGGTCCTCATGTCAGACAGTTTCTTTGTAGCACTTGATGGTTTTTGCGACTGCACTTGGGGACACTTTCAAAGTTTTCCCAATTTTTTGGGCTGACTGACCTTCATTTCTTAAAGTAATGATGGCCGCTCGTTTTTCTTTACTTAGCTGCTTTTTTCTAACAGTATTTCTAATACAAATTCTAACAGTCTATTCAGTAGGACTATCAGCTGTGTATCCACCTGACTTCTGCCCAACACAACTCATGGTCCCAACCCCATTTATAAGGCAAGAAATCCCACTTATTAAACCTGACAGGGCACACTTGTGAAGTGAAAACCATTTCAGGTGACTAAATCTTGAAGCTCATCAAGAGAATGCCAAGAGTGTGCAAAGCAGTAATCAAAGCAAAAGGTGGCTACTTTGAAGAACAAAGAATATAAGACATATTTTCAGTTGTTTCACACTTTTTTGTTAAGTATATAATTCCACATGTGTTAATTCATAGTTTTGATGCCTTCAGTGTGAATCTACAATTATCATAGTCATGAAAATACAGAAAACTCTTTGAATGAGAAGGTGTGTCCAAACTTTTGGTTTGTACTGTAGGTGTCTATCCAGGGGCGATGCCTGATCCCTGCCAGGTGTCAGCATTTCCAGTGGCACGAAGAATCTGTCATGACCTTGGCGCAGAGGCCAGAGATAACACAGCGACCAGGTGCTGGCCCACGCTTCCCAAAATGATTAACATTTTTGAACGTCGTCCATGGCTGGTCTGTAATTCCATGGATTAGAGTTCAGGACACTCACAGAGAAGTCTGAAGCAGACAACGCTGCGGTGCAAAAGGCGGCTGATGATGACAATGGGGGGGGGGGGGATTGGACGCCTCCCCTTCTATATCACATGACTACAGGAACCTTCACATCGTGGTCTGTGGGTGTCTGATGGATCTCTAGGGTATTGGACGTCTCCCCTTCTATATCACATGACTACAGGAACCTTTACATCGTGGTCTGTGGGTGTCTGATGGATCTCTAGGGTATTGGACGTCTCCTCTTCTATATCACATGACTACAGGAACCTTTACATCGTGGTCTGTGGGTGTCTGATGGATCTCTAGGGTATTGGACGTCTCCCCTTCTATATCACATGACTACAGGAACCTTTACATCGTGGTCTGTGGGTGTCTGATGGATCTCTAGGGTATTGGACGTCTCCCCTTCTATATCACATGACTACAGGAACCTTCACATCGTGGTCTGTGGGTGTCTGATGGATCTCTAGGGGATTGGACTTCTCCCCTTCTATATCACATGACTACAGGAACCTTCACATCGTGGTCTGTGGATGTCTGATGGATCTCTAGGGTAATGGACGCCTCCCCTTCTATATCACATTGACTACAGGAACCTTCACATCGTGGTCTGTGGGTGTCTGATGGATCTCTAGGGTAATGGACGCCTCCCCTTCTATATCACATTGACTACAGGAACCTTCACATCGTGGTCTGTGGGTGTCTGATGGATCTCTAGGGTATTGGACGTCTCCCCTTCTATATCACAATGACTACAGGAACCTTCACATCGTGGTCTGTGGGTGTCTGATGGATCTCTAGGGTATTGGACTTCTCCCCTTCTATATCACAATGACTACAGGAACCTTCACATCGTGGTCTGTGGGTGTCTGATGGATCTCTAGGGTATTGGACGTCTCCCCTTCTATATCACATGACTACAGGAACCTTCACATCGTGGTCTGTGGGTGTCTGATGGATCTCTAGGGTATTGGACGTCTCCCCTTCTATATCACAATGACTACAGGAACCTTCAAATCGTGGTCTGTGGATGTCTGATGGATCTCTAGGGTAATGGACGCCTCCCCTTCTATATCACATTGACTACAGGAACCTTCACATCGTGGTCTGTGGGTGTCTGATGGATCTCTAGGGTATTGGACGTCTCCCCTTCTATATCACATGACTACAGGAACCTTCACATCGTGGTCTGTGGGTGTCTGATGGATCTCTAGGGTATTGGACGTCTCCCCTTCTATATCACAATGACTACAGGAACCTTCAAATCGTGGTCTGTGGATGTCTGATGGATCTCTAGGGTATTGGACGTCTCCCCTTCTATATCACATGACTACAGGAACCTTCACATCGTGGTCTGTGGATGTCTGATGGATCTCTAGGGTAATGGACGCCTCCCCTTCTATATCACATTGACTACAGGAACCTTCACATCGTGGTCTGTGGGTGTCTGATGGATCTCTAGGGTATTGGACGTCTCCCCTTCTATATCACAATGACTACAGGAACCTTCACATCGTGGTCTGTGGGTGTCTGATGGATCTCTAGGGTATTGGACGCCTCCCCTTCTATATCACATGACTACAGGAACCTTCAAATCGTGGTCTGTGGGTGTCTGATGGATCTCTAGGGGATTGGACGCCTCCCCTTCTATATCACATGACTACAGGAACCTTCAAATCGTGGTCTGTGGATGTCTGATGGATCTCTAGGGTATTGGACGTCTCCCCTTCTATATCACAATGACTACAGGAACCTTCACATCGTGGTCTGTGGATGTCTGATGGATCTCTAGGGTAATGGACGTCTCCCCTTCTATATCACAATGACTACAGGAACCTTCACATCGTGGTCTGTGGGTGTCTGATGGATCTCTAGGGTATTGGACGTCTCCCCTTCTAGATCACATGACTACAGGAACCTTCACATCGTGGTCTGTGGGTGTCTGATGGATCTCTAGGATATTGGACGCCTCCCCTTCTATATCACAATGACTACAGGAACCTTCACATCGTGGTCTGTGGGTGTCTGATGGATCTCTAGGGGATTGGACGTCTCCTTTTCTAGATCACATGACTACAGGAACCTTCACATCGTGGTCTGTGGGTGTCTGATGGATCTCTAGGGGATTGGACGTCTCCTTTTCTAGATCACATGACTACAGGAACCTTCACATCGTGGTCTGTGGATGTCTGATGGATCTCTAGGGTATTGGACGTCTCCCCTTCTATATCACAATGACTACAGGAACCTTCACATCGTGGTCTGTGGGTGTCTGATGGATCTCTAGGGTATTGGACGTCTCCCCTTCTATATCACATGACTACAGGAACCTTCACATCGTGGTCTGTGGGTGTCTGATGGATCTCTAGGGTATTGGACGCCTCCCCTTCTATATCACATGACTACAGGAACCTTCACATCGTGGTCTGTGGGTGTCTGATGGATCTCTAGGGTATTGGACGTCTCCCCTTCTATATCACATGACTACAGGAACCTTCAAATCGTGGTCTGTGGATGTCTGATGGATCTCTAGGGTATTGGACGTCTCCCCTTCTATATCACATGACTACAGGAACCTTCAAATCGTGGTCTGTGGGTGTCTGATGGATCTCTAGGGTATTGGACGTCTCCCCTTCTATATCACAATGACTACAGGAACCTTCACATCGTGGTCTGTGGGTGTCTGATGGATCTCTAGGGGATTGGACGTCTCCCTTCTATATCACAATGACTACAGGAACCTTCACATCGTGGTCTGTGGGTGTCTGATGGATCTCTAGGGGATTGGACGTCTCCCCTTCTATATCACAATGACTACAGGAACCTTCACATCGTGGTCTGTGGGTGTCTGATGGATCTCTAGGGTATTGGACGTCTCCCCTTCTAGATCACATGACTACAGGAACCTTCACATCGTGGTCTGTGGATGTCTGATGGATCTCTAGGGTATTGGACGTCTCCCCTTCTATATCACATGACTACAGGAACCTTCACATCGTGGTCTGTGGGTGTCTGATGGATCTCTAGGGTATTGGACGCCTCCCCTTCTATATCACATGACTACAGGAACCTTCAAATCGTGGTCTGTGGGTGTCTGATGGATCTCTAGGGTATTGGACGTCTCCCCTTCTATATCACATGACTACAGGAACCTTCACATCGTGGTCTGTGGGTGTCTGATGGATCTCTAGGGGATTGGACGTCTCCCCTTCTATATCACATGACTACAGGAACCTTCACATCGTGGTCTGTGGGTGTCTGATGGATCTCTAGGGGATTGGACGTCTCCCCTTCTATATCACAATGACTACAGGAACCTTCACATCGTGGTCTGTGGGTGTCTGATGGATCTCTAGGGGATTGGACGTCTCCCCTTCTATATCACAATGACTACAGGAACCTTCACATCGTGGTCTGTGGGTGTCTGATGGATCTCTAGGGTATTGGACGTCTCCCCTTCTAGATCACATGACTACAGGAACCTTCACATCGTGGTCTGTGGATGTCTGATGGATCTCTAGGGTATTGGACGTCTCCCCTTCTATATCACATGACTACAGGAACCTTCACATCGTGGTCTGTGGGTGTCTGATGGATCTCTAGGGTATTGGACGTCTCCCCTTCTATATCACATGACTACAGGAACCTTCACATCGTGGTCTGTGGGTGTCTGATGGATCTCTAGGGGATTGGACGCCTCCCCTTCTATATCACATGACTACAGGAACCTTCATATCGTGGTCTGTGGGTGTCTGATGGATCTCTAGGGTATTGGACGTCTCCCCTTCTATATCACATGACTACAGGAACCTTCACATCGTGGTCTGTGGGTGTCTGATGGATCTCTAGGGTATTGGACGTCTCCCCTTCTATATCACATTGACTACAGGAACCTTCACATCGTGGTCTGTGGGTGTCTGATGGATCTCTAGGGTAATGGACGCCTCCCCTTCTATATCACAATGACTACAGGAACCTTCACATCGTGGTCTGTGGGTGTCTGATGGATCTCTAGGGTATTGGACGCCTCCCCTTCTATATCACATGACTACAGGAACCTTCACATCGTGGTCTGTGGGTGTCTGATGGATCTCTAGGGTATTGGACGTCTCCCCTTATATATCACATGACTACAGGAACCTTCACATCGTGGTCTGTGGATGTCTGATGGATCTCTAGGGTAATGGACGCCTCTCCTTCTATATCACATGACTACAGGAACCTTCACATCGTGGTCTGTGGATGTCTGATGGATCTCTAGGGTATTGGACGTCTCCCCTTCTATATCACATTGACTACAGGAACCTTCACATCGTGGTCTGTGGGTGTCTGATGGATCTCTAGGGGATTGGACGCCTCCCCTTCTATATCACATGACTACAGGAACCTTCACATCGTGGTCTGTGGGTGTCTGATGGATCTCTAGGGTATTGGACGCCTCTCCTTCTATATCACATTGACTACAGGAACCTTCACATCGTGGTCTGTGGGTGTCTGATGGATCTCTAGGGGATTGGACGTCTCCCCTTCTAGATCACATGACTACAGGAACCTTCACATCGTGGTCTGTGGGTGTCTGATGGATCTCTAGGGTATTGGACGTCTCCCCTTCTATATCACATGACTACAGGAACCTTCACATCGTGGTCTGTGGGTGTCTGATGGATCTCTAGGGTATTGGACGTCTCCCCTTCTATATCACAATGACTACAGGAACCTTCACATCGTGGTCTGTGGGTGTCTGATGGATCTCTAGGGTATTGGACGTCTCCTCTTCTATATCACATGACTACAGGAACCTTCACATCGTGGTCTGTGGATGTCTGATGGATCTCTAGGGATTGGACGTCTCCCCTTCTATATCACATGACTACAGGAACCTTCATATCGTGGTCTGTGGGTGTCTGATGGATCTCTAGGGTATTGGACGTCTCCCCTTCTATATCACATGACTACAGGAACCTTCACATCGTGGTCTGTGGGTGTCTGATGGATCTCTAGGGTATTGGACGCCTCCCCTTCTATATCACATGACTACAGGAACATTCACATCGTGGTCTGTGGGTGTCTGATGGATCTCTAGGGGATTGGACGTCTCCCCTTCTAGATCACATGACTACAGGAACCTTCAAATCGTGGTCTGTGGATGTCTGATGGATCTCTAGGGTATTGGACGCCTCCCCTTCTATATCACATGACTACAGGAACCTTCACATCGTGGTCTGTGGATGTCTGATGGATCTCTAGGGTATTGGACGTCTCCCCTTCTAGATCACATGACTACAGGAACCTTCACATCGTGGTCTGTGGGTGTCTGATGGATCTCTAGGGTATTGGACGTCTCCCCTTCTAGATCACATGACTACAGGAACCTTCACATCGTGGTCTGTGGGTGTCTGATGGATCTCTAGGGTATTGGACGTCTCCCCTTCTATATCACATGACTACAGGAACCTTCACATCGTGGTCTGTGGGTGTCTGATGGATCTCTAGGGTATTGGACGTCTCCCCTTCTATATCACATGACTACAGGAACCTTCACATCGTGGTCTGTGGGTGTCTGATGGATCTCTAGGGTATTGGACGTCTCCCCTTCTATATCACAATGACTACAGGAACCTTCACATCGTGGTCTGTGGGTGTCTGATGGATCTCTAGGGTAATGGACGTCTCCCCTTCTATATCACATGACTACAGGAACCTTCACATCGTGGTCTGTGGGTGTCTGATGGATCTCTAGGGTATTGGACGTCTCCTCTTCTATATCACATTGACTACAGGAACCTTCACATCGTGGTCTGTGGGTGTCTGATGGATCTCTAGGGGATTGGACGTCTCCCCTTCTATATCACATTGACTACAGGAACCTTCACATCGTGGTCTGTGGGTGTCTGATGGATCTCTAGGGTAATGGACGTCTCCCCTTCTATATCACAATGACTACAGGAACCTTCACATCGTGGTCTGTGGGTGTCTGATGGATCTCTAGGGTATTGGACGCCTCCCCTTCTATATCACATGACTACAGGAACCTTCACATCGTGGTCTGTGGGTGTCTGATGGATCTCTAGGGTATTGGACGCCTCCCCTTCTATATCACATGACTACAGGAACCTTCACATCGTGGTCTGTGGGTGTCTGATGGATCTCTAGGGTATTGGACGCCTCCCCTTCTATATCACATGACTACAGGAACCTTCAGACAGAGAGAGATAGAAACACAGAGATAGAGAGACACACAGCTATATAAGAGATAGATAGATAGATAGATAGATAGATAGATAGATAGGAGAGATGCTGTAATCTGATGTTCTCGGCTCTTTCATGTCCCCCCAGTGTCCCTCTATTAACTGTCAGCTCTTGTGTTTTCCACCAGCTTTTCTCTACAAGGAGCGGAAACAGGCGAGTAAAACCAAAGGCGGGCAATCCCCGGGCAGCGTCATTGTCCCTGGAAGACAAAAGGCGCTGTGTCCTCAGGCCGGGCCTCTCTAATCTGCTCCTCAGCCCCAGCATGGACTGAATGACGAGCGAAGAGAAATAAAGCCTCCAATGGCAGCGCTCCCCAACCCCCCCAATGTCTCCCTTGGTTTGTTTGTTTACATCTTCTGCCCAGGGCAAAAATTCCAGAGGAGCGGGATCATTATAAGATGTGACATCGGAGGAGTGGGATCATTATAAGATGTGACATCGGAGGAGTGGGATCATTATAAGATGTGACATCGGAGGAGCGGGATCATTATAAGATGTGACATCGGAGGAGTGGGATCATTATAAGATGTGACATCGGAGGAGTGGGATCATTATAAGATGTGACATCGGAGGAGCGGGATCATTATAAGATGTGACATCGGAGGAGTGGGATCATTATAAGATGTGACATCGGAGGAGCGGGATCATTATAAGATGTGACACCGGAGGAGCGGGATCATTATAAGATGTGACACCGGAGGAGCGGGATCATTATAAGATGTGACATCGGAGGAGTGGGATCATTATAAGATGTGACATCGGAGGAGCGGGATCATTATAAGATGTGACACCGGAGGAGCGGGATCATTATAAGATGTGACACCGGAGGAGCGGGATCATTATAAGATGTGACACCGGAGGAGCGGGATCATTATAAGATGTGACATCGGAGGAGCGGGATCATTATAAGATGTGACATCGGAGGAGCGGGATCATTATCAGATGTGACACCGGAGGAGCGGGATCATTATAAGATGTGACATCGGAGGAGCGGGATCATTATAAGATGTGACATCGGAGGAGTGGGATCATTATAAGATGTGACATCGGAGGAGTGGGATCATTATAAGATGTGACATCGGAGGAGTGGGATCATTATAAGATGTGACATCGGAGGAGCGGGATCATTATAAGATGTGACATCGGAGGAGCGGGATCATTATAAGATGTGACACCAGAGGAGCGGGATCATTATAAGATGTGACATCGGAGGAGTGGGATCATTATAAGATGTGACATCGGAGGAGCGGGATCATTATCAGATGTGACATCGGAGGAGCGGGATCATTATCAGATGTGACATCGGAGGAGCGGGATCATTATCAGATGTGACATCGGAGGAGCGGGATCATTATCAGATGTGACACCGGAGGAGCGGGATCATTATAAGATGTGACATCGGAGGAGCGGGATCATTATAAGATGTGACATCAGAGGAGCGGGATCATTATAAGATGTGACATCGGAGGAGCGGGATCATTATCAGATGTGACACCAGAGGTGCGGAATCATTATAAGATGTGACATCGGAGGAGCGGGATCATTATCAGATGTGACACCAGAGGTGCGGAATCATTATAAGATGTGACATCAGAGGAGCGGGATCATTATAAGATGTGACATCAGAGGAGCGGGATCATTATAAGATGTGACATCGGAGGAGCGGGATCATTATAAGATGTGACATCGGAGGAGCGGGATCATTATCAGATGTGACACCAGAGGAGCGGGATCATTATAAGATGTGACATCGGAGGAGCGGGATCATTATCAGATGTGACATCGGAGGAGCGGGATCATTATAAGATGTGACATCGGAGGAGCGGGATCATTATCAGATGTGACATCGGAGGAGCAGGATCATTATCAGATGTGACATCGGAGGAGCGGGATCATTATCAGATGTGACACCGGAGGAGCGGGATCATTATAAGATGTGACATCAGAGGAGCGGGATCATTATAAGATGTGACATCGGAGGAGCGGGATCATTATAAGATGTGACACCGGAGGAGCGGGATCATTATAAGATGTGACATCAGAGGAGCGGGATCATTATAAGATGTGACACGGAGGAGCGGGATCATTATAAGATGTGACATCGGAGGAGCGGGATCATTATAAGATGTGACATCGGAGGAGCGGGATCATTATAAGATGTGACATCGGAGGAGCGGGATCATTATAAGATGTGACACCGGAGGAGCGGGATCATTATAAGATGTGACACCGGAGGAGCGGGATCATTATCAGATGTGACACCGGAGGAGCGGGATCATTATCAGATGTGACATCGGAGGAGCGGGATCATTATAAGATGTGACATCGGAGGAGCGGGATCATTATCAGATGTGACATCGGAGGAGCGGGATCATTATCAGATGTGACACCAGAGGAGCGGGATCATTATCAGATGTGACACCAGAGGAGCGGGATCATTATCAGATGTGACATCAGAGGAGCGGGATCATTATCAGATGTGACATCAGAGGAGCGGGATCATTATCAGATGTGACACCAGAGGAGCGGGATCATTATCAGATGTGACACCAGAGGAGCGGGATCATTATAAGATGTGACATCGGAGGAGCGGGATCATTATCAGATGTGACATCGGAGGAGCGGGATCATTATCAGATGTGACACCAGAGGAGCGGGATCATTATAAGATGTGACACCAGAGGAGCAGGATCATTATCAGATGTGACATCGGAGGAGCGGGATCATTATAAGATGTGACATCGGAGGAGCGGGATCATTATCAGATGTGACATCGGAGGAGTGGGATCATTATAAGATGTGACATCAGAGGAGCGGGATCATTATAAGATGTGACATCGGAGGAGCGGGATCATTATCAGATGTGACACCAGAGGAGCGGGATCATTATAAGATGTGACACCTGCGGCAGACATTTTAGTTTTTAATCAGATTCTTATCGCTGGGTCCTTGAAAAACCATTTCTTCTGTAAGTCTCCCCTTTGTGCGGAGGACCCCCCAGTAGCGAGTCAAAAGCAACACAGGAATTCCAGCACTTAAGCAGTTAACAAAACATGTGGAAGTTTCTAAAGGCCAAAGCAAAAGGACACAAGACACAGGAACAGGACGGTCAACAGGATCCGGCAGCCCGGAGAAGGAAACCGCTCCAGATCCCTAAATTAGGGCCCCCAGTGTTCATGGTGCAGATCACCACTTGTTACATTGTACAAAGATGAAGGAAAATAAGACATATTTCAATTTTTCTTAGTTTCAGCCCAATATTTCAAAATCCCCTCAAATTACTTTATGCAAGAAACAATAAAAGCCACAATACAAAGTGTGATCTGCAAGGGTAACAGCGGGGGCACCACCGAAAAGAGCCAAAATCATGGCAGACCGCACCGGCAGACATTAGACTGCACTGACACTGGCTCCGGCACGAGTCACAGACATTAGACTGCACTGAGAGTCCAGGCACAGTATACAATGTATCAGGGTGACAGTCCCCGCACAGTATACAATGTATCAGGGTGACAGTCCCTGCACAATATACAATGTATCAGGGTGACAGTCCCTGCACGGTATACAATGTATCAGGGTGACAGTCCCCGCACAGTATACAATGTATCAGGGTGACAGTCCCCGCACAGTATACAATGTATCAGGGTGACAGTCCCCGCACAATATACAATGTATCAGGGTGACAGTCCCTGCCACAATATACAATGTATCAGGGTGACAGTCCCCGCACAATATACAATGTATCAGGGTGACAGTCCCTGCACGGTATACAATGTATCAGGGTGACAGTCCCTGCACAATATACAATGTATCAGGGTGACAGTCCCTGCACGGTATACAATGTATCAGGGTGACAGTCCCCGCACAATATACAATGTATCAGGGTGACAGTCCCCGCACAATATACAATGTATCAGGGTGACAGTCCCCGCACAATATACAATGTATCAGGGTGACAGTCCCTGCACGGTATACAATGTTATCAGGGTGACAGTCCCTGCACAATATACAATGTATCAGGGGTGACAGTCCCCGCACAATATACAATGTATCAGGGTGACAGTCCCCGCACAATATACAATGTATCAGGGTGACCAGTCCCCGCACAATATACAATGTATCAGGGTGACAGTCCCCCGCACAATATTACAATGTATCAGGGTGACAGTCCCTGCACGGTATACAATGTATCAGGGTGACAGTCCCCGCACCAATAATACAATGTATCAGGGTGACAGTCCCTGCACGGTATACAATGTATCAGGGGTGACAGTCCCTGCACGGTATACAATGTATCAGGGTGACAGTCCCCGCACAATATACAATGTATCAGGGTGACAGTCCCCCGCACAATATACAATGTATCAGGGTGACAGTCCCTGCACGGTATACAATGTATCAAGGGTGACAGTCCCGCACAATATACAATGTATCAGGGTGACAGTCCCCGCCACAATATACAATGTATCAGGGTGACAGTTCCCCGCACAATATACAATGTATCAGGGTGACAGTCCCTGCACGGTATACAATGTATCAGGGTGACAGTCCCTGCACAATATACATGTATCAGGGTGACAGTCCCCGCACAATTATACAATGTATCAGGGTGACAGTCCCCGCACAATATACAATGTATCAGGGTGACAGTCCCCGCACAATATACAATGTATCAGGGTGACAGTCCCCGCACAATATACAATGTATCAGGGTGGACAGTCCCTGCACGGTATACAATGTATCAGGGTGACAGTCCCCGCACAATATACAATGTATCAGGGTGACAGTCCCTGCACGGTATACAATGTATCGGGTGACAGTCCCTGCACGGTTATACAATGTATCAGGGTGACAGTCCCCGCACAATATACAATGTATCAGGGTGACAGTCCCGCACCAATATACAATGTATCAGGGTGACAGTCCCGCACAATATACAATGTATCAGGGTGACAGTCCCTGCACAATATACAATGTATCAGGGTGACAGTCCCTGCACAATATACAATGTATCAGGTGACAGTCCCAGCACAATACACAATGTATCAGGGTGACAGTCCCTGCACAATATACAATGTATCAGGTGACAGTCCCTGCACAATATACAATGTATCAGGGTGACAGTCCCAGCACAATATACAATGTATCAGGGTGACAGTCCCAGCACAATATACAATGTATCAGGTGACAGTCCCTGCACAATATACAATGTATCAGGGTGACAGTCCCTGCACAATATACAATGTATCAGGGTGACAGTCCCCGCACAATATACAATGTATCAGGGTGGACAGTCCCCGCACAATATACATTGTATCAGGGTGACAGTCCCCGCACAATATACAATGTATCAGGGGTGACAGTCCCTGCACGGTATACAATGTATCAGGGTGACAGTCCCCGCACAATATACAATGTATCAGGGTGACAGTCCCAGCACAATATACAATGTATCAGGGTGACAGTCCCTGCCGGTATACAATGTATCAGGGTGACAGTCCCCGCACAATATACAATGTATCAGGGTGACAGTCCCAGCACAATATACAATGTATCAGGGTGACAGTCCCCGCACGGTATACAATGTATCAGGGTGACAGTCCCAGCACAATATACAATGTATCAGGGTGACAGTCCCAGCACAATATACAATGTATCAGGGTGACAGTCCCAGCACAATACACAATGTATCAGGGTGACAGTCCCTGCACGGTATACAATGTATCAGGGTGACAGTCCCCGCACGGTATACAATGTATCAGGGTGACAGTCCCCGCATGGTATACTTTGTGTAATAGTCCATCCAAAGTCCCAGCTATACTGTATGGAGAACTTCTCACACTAAACAGCTGTGGTCACAAATCCTGACATGAAATCCATCAGAACCAGTACATAACTCTCCGTGACCAGCACGAAACATCTCGACCTTTAATTCACAGACGGCTCTAATCCCGGCGGCAGCGGTCGCTGCTCTTTCCATTTACTCAAATCCAAGGCTATTCTCTGTTTGCTTAATAGGGTTATCTCCAAAATAGATCCCCACAATGTGAGCAGCATTACATCACTCCACTAATGTGTAACCGGCTCCGCACTTAACCCCTTCTGCAGCACAACTGCACAGCAGTGGTAATGATCTGACTCTTCTGGACACACAACAGATGGTGATCTTTATACACGTAACATAATAGACATTGGAAAGCAAAGAAAGGAAAAAACACAAACATCCTTTACAAAGTTAGCAAAAAGGAGAGTGGGGGTTGTAATGCGTTACCTCCAGGGTGCAGCTCCAGGCTCTTCGCTCCATTCTCAGCTTTGTATTTCCCACACAAATCCTTATCCTATGGGCAAGTCCTGTGTAATCTCAGCAGAGCAGGACCCGTGGGAGACTGTGGGAGCCCCTCATCTGCCTTCAGTGACCTCCTCCCACACCAGGCTGACCGGGACAATGGTCACAGTGATAGAAATGGCCCCTATGTGAAGTTTGTAGCCCCCACCCAGCAGCAACAGCAAAGAGCAGAGTGTCAGGCAACAGTGTGCAGAGTAGTACAACCCCCCTCCTCCTCCGCTCCTCCCCCAGCACCCAGTGATAGCAGAGCGGCAGGAACCACAAGACAAAGAACTTTCTTTATTCATTTCCATACTCCAGAAACCGGAGCCAGGGGCCTGGGCTGAGCCCGGACATGATATATTCTCATCTAGAGGGGAGCGCCCAGTACTCCGAAATGTCTCAGGGACTGCAGCAAATCCTCACAGCAACGTAGAGGGATGCCCCGAGTCCTGTCCACTGGGGCCTGTATCACTGTCTGAAGCAGGCATTTACATCCCATAATAAACCTCTGTACTGGTAGGTGACTGGAGGAGCAGGATCTAGTGCTCCTTATGGAGGACACCGAGTAGATGAGAAGAGTTTGTGAAGGAAGCTCTACTAGAAGTCAGTCCTATAAGGTCAGGCTACCAGGGTGGGACTGGTCATAGCCGCTGGCGGGGTGCATGGCGATCTGATTAATACTAGGATTGTCAGGTACTTCTGCACCGGGCCAGCGGCCGCAGGTCCCTCCTGAACTCAATCCAGGACACTCATACAGTTGAATATGTATTTTGTGCTGCACTGTTCTATTTGGTTCTGCTAGGGCGGTATTTTGTGCTGCACTGCAGTGGTGTAGGCTCCGCCCACTTTTGTTGCTCCACCTTCTGTCAATTTGGACCCGCCTACAACATGGGGCCACTTTAAGTTCCCATTCTGCCCAGGATGGCTACCTCACATCTGTGGCATCATAGGCTCTGCTTTCTTCTGCATGTAACCCTTTCTAATAACCCCGGGGCAGAGGGGCACCAGGGCCGGGCAGTGACTTCTCACTACTCTGGACATAAAGGGACCTGTCACTGGGATTACAGTAAAACCAAACCTCTAGTAAATGCAGATGATGAGCCCCACAGATATCTCCTCTGCATCGGGTGCTTGTACCAATGAGGCAGAGGACCGTGCACCTCCCCGCACTCTGCATGCACTCAATGTGCAGATCTGGTCGGCTCCCTGTCCCGGACTCACCTTCTAGTTAGATCTTCAGACATGTTTAATATGGAGGCTGCCTAATGGTATCAGCCCCCTGGGTTCCAGGTAACCAAGTGTGACCCCTTGTAGACGGTCCTCGGGGTGGGGTCCTCTCTAATCTGCACCCGTACGGTAACCACGGCGCTTTATGAGAATCACCAGGTGACCTTACCTTGATAAGTGGTTAAATGGCAATAGGCTGAAAAGAGCTGGTCATCCTTCTGGTGCTGGTGCTGAGCGGTCCGGAGAAAATCAGATCCTGAAAAACACACACAATACATATGGTGACATAACCAGCAGGCTACAAATGGGGTTCTGCAGCAGCTGAGGTGTGTATTAGGAGGTTCTGCAGCAGCTGAGGTGTATTAGGAGGTTCTGCAGCAGCTGAGGTGTGTATTAGGAGGTTCTGCAGCAGCTGAGGTGTATTAGGAGGTTCTGCAGCAGCTGAGGTGTGTATTAGGAGGTTCTGCAGCAGCTGAGGTGTATTAGGAGGTTCTGCAGCAGCTGAGGTGTGTATTAGGAGGTTCTGCAGCAGCTGAGGTGTATTAGGAGGTTCTGCAGCAGCTGAGGTGTATTAGGAGGTTCTTGCAGCAGCTGAGGTGTGTATTAGGAGGTTCTGCAGCAGCTGAGGTGTATTAGGAGGTTCTGCAGCAGCTGAGGTGTATTAGGAGGTTCTGCAGCAGCTGAGGTGTGTATTAGGAGGTTCTGCAGCAGCTGAGGTGTATTAGGAGGTTCTGCAGCGGCTGAGGTGTATTAGGAGGTTCTGCAGCAGCTGAGATGTGTATCAGGAGGTTCTGCAGCGGCTGAGATGTGTATCAGGAGGTTCTCAGTGGCTGGTATTAGGAGGTTCTGCAGCAGCTGAGGTGTATTAGGAGGTTCTGCAGCAGCTGAGGTGTGTATTAGGAGGTTCTGCAGCAGCTGAGGTGTATTAGGAGGTTCTGCAGCAGCTGAGGTGTGTATTAGGAGGTTCTGCAGCAGCTGAGGTGTATTAGGAGGTTCTGCAGCAGCTGAGGTGTGTATTAGGAGGTTCTGCAGCAGCTGAGGTGTATTAGGAGGTTCTGCAGCAGCTGAGGTGGTGTATTAGGAGGTTCTGCAGCAGCTGAGGTGTATTAGGAGGTTCTGCAGCAGCTGAGGTGTATTAGGGAGGTTCTGCAGCAGCTGAGGTGTATTAGGAGGTTCTGCAGCAGCTGAGGTGTATTAGGAGGTTCTGCAGCGGCTGAGTGTATTAGGAGGTTCTGCAGCGGCTGAGGTGTGTATTAGGAGGTTCTGCAGCAGCTGAGGTGTATATTAGGAGGTTCTGCAGCAGCTGAGGTGTGTATTAGGAGGTTCTGCAGCAGCTGAGGTGTATTAGGAGGTTCTGCAGCAGCTGAGGTGTATTAGGAGGTTCTGCAGCAGCTGAGGTGTATTAGGAGTTCTGCAGCAGGGGTTAGAGGCTCGCAGCTGGGTGTGTATTAGGAGGTTCTGCAGCAGCTGAGGTGTGTATTAGGAGGTTCTGCAGCAGCTGAGGTGTATTAGGAGGTTCTGCAGCAGCTGAGGTGTATTAGGAGGTTCTGCAGCAGCTGAGGTGTATTAGGAGGTTCTGCAGCAGCTGAGGTGTATTAGGGAGGTTCTGCAGCGGGCTGAGGTGTGTATTAGGAGGTTCTGCAGCAGCTGAGGTGTATATTAGGAGGTTCTGCAGCAGCTGAGGTGTATATTAGGAGGTTCTGCAGCAGCTGAGGTGTATTAGGAGGTTCTGCAGCAGCTGAGGTTGTGTATTAGGAGGTTCTGCAGCAGCTGAGGGTGTATTAGGAGGTTCTGCAGCAGCTGAGGTGTATTAGGAGGTTCTGCAGCGGCTGAGGTGTATTAGGAGGTTCTGCAGCGGCTGAGGTGTATTAGGAGGTTCTGCAGCGGCTGAGGTTGTATTAGGAGGTTCTGCAGCAGCTGAGGTGTATTAGGAGTTCTGCAGCAGCTGAGGTGTATTAGGAGGTTCCTGCAGCAGCTGAGGTGTGTCTTAGGAGGTTCTGCAGCAGCTGAGGTGTGTATTAGGAGGTTCTGCAGCAGCTGAGGTGTGTATTAGGAGGTTCTGCAGCAGCTGAGGTCAGTATTAGGAGGTTCTGCAGCAGCTGAGGTGTATTAGGAGGTTCTGCAGCAGCTGAGGTGTATTAGGAGGTTCTGCAGCAGCTGAGGTGTATTAGGAGGTTCTGCAGCGGCTGAGGTGTATTAGGGAGGTTCTGCAGCAGCTGAGGTGTATTAGGAGGTTCTGCAGCGGCTGAGGTGTATTAGGAGGTTCTGCAGCAGCTGAGGTGTATTAGGAGGTTCTGCAGCAGCTGAGGTGTATTAGGAGGTTCTGCAGCGGCTGAGGTGTATTAGGAGGTTCTGCAGCAGCTGAGGTGTATTAGGAGGTTCTGCAGCGGCTGAGGTGTATTAGGAGGTTCTGCAGCAGCTAAGATAAGGAGCTCCTGTGTAACGCTCTTGTAGAATAATGATCGCCCCCTGACGAGTACGGAGGAGTAATGGTGACTATGGTAGGTTCAATGCCGGTACTTGTAGTTCTTCTGCACCCCCTGCAGTCATTCTACGGTCACCATTTTATTAAATGGTTTCTTCTATCTGGAAATGACTATAGAAACTCCCTGGATGTGCGGTGACATTTCTGAGGAATGACTGTGTTCAGAGCGCTGTCACTTTAAGACAAATTATATAAAAAGTATCATTCATGTACTGGAGAGAAGCTCATGTGACCAGTGAAAGAATGGATCTGTGTTTCGTGAGCCACAAAGTATCAGATGTCTCGGGATATGTGTACACTGCTGTATCTGAGCACATATGTGGCAGTATTATAATGTACACTGCTGTATCTGAGCACATATGTGGCAGTATTATAATGTACACTGCTGTATCTGAGCACATATGTGGCAGTATTATAATGTACACTGCTGTATCTGAGCACATATGTGGCAGTATTATAATGTACACTGCTAGCACACTGCTGCTGTATATGAGCACATATGTGGCAGTATATAATGTACACTGCTGTATCTGCACATAGCAGTATTTAATGTACACTGCTGTATCTGACATATGTGGCAGTATTATAATGTACACTGCTGTATCTGAGCACATATGTGGCAGTATTAAATGTACACTGCTGTATTCTGAGCACATATGGCAGTATTTAATGTACACTATATCTGCACATGTGGCAGTATTATAATGTACACTGCTGTATCTGAGCACATATGTGGCAGTATTATAATGTACACTGCTGTATATCTGAGCACATTGTGGCAGTATTATAATGTACACTGCTGTATCTGAGCACATATGTGGCAGTATTATAATGTACATGTACATATCTGCAAGTATTATAATGTACACTATATCTGAGCACATATGTGGCAGTATTATAATGTACTGCTGTATCTGAGCACATATGTGGGCAGTATTATAATGTACACTATATCTTGAGCACATATGTTGGCAGTATTATAATGTACGCACTCTGTATATGAGCACATATGTGGCAGTATTATAATGTACACTTATATCTGAGCACATATGTGGCAGTATTATAATGTACACTATATCTGAGCACATATGTGGCAGTATTATAATGTACACTGCTGTATATGAGCACATATGTGGCAGTATTATAATGTACACATATCTGAGCACATATGTGGCAGTATATAATGTACACAATATGCTGAGCACATATGTGCAGTTTATAAGTACCTATATCTGAGCACATATGTGGCAGTATTATAATGTACACTATATCTGAGCACATATGTGGCAGTATTATAATGTACACAATATCTGAGCAACATATGTGGCAGTATTATAATGTACACTGCTGTATATGAGCACATATGTGGCAGTATTATAATGTACACAATATCTGGCCTATTGGCAGTATTATAAATGTACACAATATCTGAGCACATATGTGGCAGTATTATAATGTACACAATATCTGAGCACATATGTGGCAGTATTATAATGTACACTATATCTGAGCACATATGTGGCAGTATTAATAATGTACACTGCTGTATATATGAGCACATATGTGGCAGTATTATAATGTACACAATATCTGAGCACATATGTGGCAGTATTATAATGTACACTATATATGAGCACATATGTGGCAGTATTATATGTACTATATGCACATATTGGCAGTATATATGTACACTGCTGTATATGAGCACATATGTGCAGTATTATAATGTACACTATATCTGAGCACATATGTGGCAGTATTATAATGTACACTATATCTGAGCACATATTGTGGCAGTATTATAATGTACACTGCTGTATATGAGCACACATATGTGGCAGTATTAGTATTATAATGTACACTGCTGTATATGAGCACATATGTGGCAAGTATTATTAATTATACTGCTGTATATGAGCACATATGTGGCAGTATTTATAATGTACACTGTATCTGAGCACATATGTGGCAGTTTTAATGTACACTATATATGAGCACATATGTGGCAGTAATTATAATGTACACTATATCTGAGCACATATGTGGCAGTATTATAATGTACACTGCTGTATCTGAGCACATATGTGGCAGTATTATAATGTACACTGCTGTATATGAGCACATATGTGGCAGTATTATAATGTACACAATATCTGAGCACATATGTGGCAGTATTATAATGTACACTATATCTGAGCACATATGTGGCAGTATTATAATGTACACTGCTGTATATGAGCACATATGTGGCAGTATTATAATGTATACTGCTGTATATGAGCACATATGTGCAGTAATTATAATGTACACTATATCTGAGCACATATGTGGCAGTATTATAATGTACACTATATCTGAGCACATATGTGGCAGTATTATAATGTACACAATATCTGAGCACATATGTGGCAGTATTATAATGTACACAATATCTGAGCACACATGTGGCAGTATTATAATGTACACAATATCTGAGGCACATATGTGGCAGTATTATAATGTACACTATATCCTGAGCACATATGTGGGCAGTATTATACATGTTTCTACACTGCTGTATATGAGCACATATGTGGCAGTATTATAATGTACACTATTCTGAGCACATATGTGGCAGTATTATAATGTACACTATATCTGAGCACATATGTGCAGTATTAATAATGTACACAATATCTGAGCACATATGTGGCAGTATTATAATGTACACAATATCTGAGCACACATGTGGCAGTATTATAATGTACACTATATCTGAGCACATATGTGGCAGTATTATAATGTACACTGCTGTATATGAGCACATATGTGGCAGTATTATAATGTACACTATATCTGAGCACATATGTGGCAGTATTATAATGTACACTGCTGTATATGAGCACATATGTGGCAGTATTATAATGTACACTGCTGTATATGAGCACATATGTGGCAGTATTATAATGTACACTATATCTGAGCACATATGTGGCAGTATTATAATGTACACAATATCTGAGCACATATGTGGCAGTATTATAATGTACACAATATCTGAGCACACATGTGGCAGTATTATATTGTCCACACGGATCTTTAAGCAGACCGCCAAGCAAGTCTAAATCATGTCATACTACATCCCTCGCTGTCTCCTCAAGACTCATCTTGTGCCAGTTTCATTGTAATTCTAGCATTATATTCACGAACCAGGCAGAGCAGGACGAACAGAGCAATGCAAAGAATTCTGGGAGAATGCAATAATATCCGAGCTGCATCTGTAGTTGGAGAAGGTTTCTGATCGCCCAAAGCTCCGTGATCACATGAATGGGGAAGAGTTGGAAATTTACGGCATCTGCCCGGGACGTTCATCCTGGGACTTCTGCTGCACAAAATCACAGCTTCAGGCATTTTAATGCAAAACAGACTCAGAGCAATGAGATACGGTGTCACCACAATGATCTATACAGTATATACTATACATACTGTGCATCCTGAGCTGCATCAGCAATACATCTCCAGAAAGGCTCTTCTGAGCACAAAGCAATGGTTTATACTGAAGAAAATCTTATTAATGACAAATTAATCATGTAGATGTATTAAATACAAAGTATTGGAAGTAATTCCTGAACAGCCGCTGTAAGATTCCCCTTATAACACTCCAGAGACATTACTGATATCAGCCGCTCCTCTTATAACGCTCCAGTACTGATATAACCTCCAGAGACATTACATCATATGGACTGATATCAGCCTCTCATAATGCTCAGACTGATATACCTCAGGACTACATCATTGATGATATCAGCTCCTCTTATACGCTCCAGTACTGATATAACCTCCAGAGACATTACATCATATGTGACTGATATCAGCCGCTCCTCTTATAACGCTCCAGTACTGATATAACCTCCAGAGACATTACATCATATGTGACTGATATCAGCCGCTCCTCTTATAACGCTCCAGTACTGATATAAACCTCCAGAGACATTACATTCATATGTGACTGATATCAGCCGCTCCTCTTATAACGCTCCAGTACTGATATAACCTCCAGAGACATTACATCATATGTGACTGATATCAGCCGCTCCTCTTATAACGCTTCCAAGTACTGATATAACCTCCAGAGACATTACATCATATGTGACTGATATCAGCCGCTCCTCTTATAACGCTCCAGTACTGATATAACCTCCAGAGACATTACATCATATGTGACTGATATCAGCCGCTCCTCTATATAACGCTCCAGTACTGGATATAACCTCCAGAGACATTACATCATAATGTGACTGATATCAGCCGCTCCTCTTATAACGCTCCAGTACTGATATAACCTCCAGAGACATTACATCATATTGACTGATATCAGCCGCTCCTTTATAACGCTCCAGTACTGATATACCTCAAGACATTACATCATATGTGACTGATATCAGCCGCTCCTCTTATAACGCTCCAGTACTGATATAACCTCCAGGAGAAATTACATCATATGTGACTGATATCAGCCGCTCCTCTTATAACGCTCCAGTACTGATATAACCTCCAGAGAAATACATCATATGTGACTGATATCAGCCGCTCCTCTTATAACGCTCCAGTACTGATATAACCTCCAGAGACATTACATCATATGTGACTGATATCAGCGCTCCTCTTATAACGCCTCCAGTACTGATATAACTCCAGAGACATACATCATATGTGACTGATATCAGCCGCTCCTCTTATAACGCTCCAGTACTGATATAACCTCCAGAGACATTACATCATATGTGACTGATATCAGCCGCTCCTCTTATAACGCTCCAGTACTGATATAACCTCCAGAGACATTACATCATATGTGACTGATATCAGCCGCTCCTCTTATAACGCTCCAGTACTGATATAACCTCCAGAGACATTACATCATATGTGACTGATATCAGCCCCTCCTCTTATAACGCTCCAGTACTGATATAACCTCCAGAGACATTACATCATATGTGACTGATATCAGCCGCTCCTCTTATAACGCTCCAGTACTGATATAACCTCCAGACATTACATCATATGTGACTGATATCAGCCGCTCCTCTTATAACGCTCCAGTGCTGATATAACCTCCAGACATTACATCATATGTGACTGATATCAGCCGCTCCTCTTATAACGCTCCAGTACTGATATAACCTCCAGAGACATTACATCATATGTGACTGATATCAGCCGCTCCTCTTATAACGCTCCAGTACTGATATAACCTCCAGAGACATTACATCACATGTGACTGATATCAGCCGCTCCTCTTATAACGCTCCAGTACTGATATAAACCTCCAGAGACATTACATCACATGTGACTGATATCAGCCGCTCCTCTTATAACGCTCCAGTACTGATATAACCTCCAGAGACATTACATCATATGTGACTGATATCAGCCGCTCCTCTTATAACGCTCCAGTACTGATATAACCTCCAGAGACATTACATCATATGTGACTGATATCAGCCGCTCCTCTTATAACGCTCCAGTACTGATATAACCTCCAGAGACATTACATCATATGTGACTGATATCAGCCGCTCCTCTTATAACGCTCCAGTACTGATATAACCTCCAGAGACATTACATCATATGTGACTGATATCAGCCGCTCCTCTTATAACGCTCCAGTACTGATATAACCTCCAGAGAAAATACATCATATGTGACTGATATCAGCCGCTCCTCTTATAACACTCCAGTACTGATATAACCTCCAGAGACATTACATCATATGTGACTGATATCAGCCGCTCCTCTTATAACGCTCCAGTACTGATATAACCTCCAGAGACATTACATCATATGTGACTGATATCAGCCGCTCCTCTTATAACGCTCCAGTACTGATATAACCTCCAGAGACATTACATCATATGTGACTGATATCAGCCGCTCCTCTTATAATGCTCCAGTACTGATATAACCTCCAGAGACATTACATCATATGTGACTGATATCAGCCGCTCCTCTTATAACGCTCCAGTACTGATATAACCTCCAGAGACATTACATCCTATGTGACTGATATCAGCCGCTCCTCTTATAATGCTCCAGTACTGATATAACCTCCAGAGACATTACATCATATGTGACTGATATCAGCCGCTCCTCTTATAACGCTCCAGTACTGATATAACCTCCAGAGACATTACATCATATGTGACTGATATCAGCCGCTCCTCTTATAACGCTCCAGTACTGATATAACCTCCAGAGACATTACATCATATGTGACTGATATCAGCCGCTCCTCTTATAATGCTCCAGTACTGATATATACCTCCAGAGACATTACATCATATGTGACTGATATCAGCCGCTCCTCTTATAATGCTCCATACTGATATAACCTCCAGAGACATTACATCATATGTGACTGATATCAGCCGCTCCTGCTTATAACGCTCCAGTACTGATATAACCTCCAGAGACATTACATCATATGTGACTGATATCAGCCGCTCCTCTTATAACGCTCCAGTACTGATATAACCTCCAGAGACATTACATCATATGTGACTGATATCAGCCGCTCCTCTTATAACGCTCCAGTACTGATATAACCTCCAGAGACATTACATCATATGTGACTGATATCAGCCTCTCCTCTTATAACGCTCCAGTACTGATATAACCTCCAGAGACATTACATCATATGTGACTGATATCAGCCGCTCCTCTTATAACGCTCCAGTACTGATATAACCTCCAGAGACATTACATCATATGTGACTGATATCAGCCGCTCCTCTTATAACGCTCCAGTACTGATATAACCTCCAGAGACATTACATCATATGTGACTGATATCAGCCCGCTCCTTCTTATAACGCTCCAGTACTGATATATACCTCCAGAGACATTACATCATATGTGACTGATATCAGCCGCTCCTCTTATAACGCTCCAGTACTGATATAACCTCCAGAGACATTACATCATATGTGACTGATATCAGCCGCTCCTCTTATAACGCTCCAGTACTGATATAACCTCCAGAGACATTACATCATATGTGACTGATATCAGCCGCTCCTCTTATAATGCTCCAGTACTGATATAACCTCCAGAGACATTACATCATATGTGACTGATATCAGCCGCTCCTCTTATAATGCTCCAGTACTGATATAACCTCCAGAGACATTACATCATATGTGACTGATATCAGCCGCTCCTCTTATAACGCTCCAGTACTGATATAACCTCCAGAGACATTACATCATATGTGACTGATATCAGCCGCTCCTCTTATAACGCTCCAGTACTGATATAACCTCCAGAGACATTACATCATATGTGACTGATATCAGCCGCTCCTCTTATAACGCTCCAGTACTGATATAACCTCCAGAGACATTACATCATATGTGACTGATATCAGCCTCTCCTCTTATAACGCTCCAGTACTGATATAACCTCCAGAGACATTACATCATATGTGACTGATATCAGCCGCTCCTCTTATAACGCTCCAGTACTGATATAACCTCCAGAGACATTACATCATATGTGACTGATATCAGCCGCTCCTCTTATAACGCTCCAGTACTGATATAACCTCCAGAGACATTACATCATATGTGACTGATATCAGCCGCTCCTCTTATAACGCTCCAGTACTGATATAACCTCCAGAGACATTACATCATATGTGACTGATATCAGCCGCTCCTCTTATAACGCTCCAGTACTGATATAACCTCCAGAGACATTACATCATATGTGACTGATATCAGCCGCTCCTCTTATAACGCTCCAGTACTGATATAACCTCCAGAGACATTACATCATATGTGACTGATATCAGCCGCTCCTCTTATAACGCTCCAGCGGATGCTTGTAGTCATCATTCTAGAGATCCGTGGGAGCCACTGATTAGGACCACTGCCGTCTCTCTATATGACAGGATGTGATTGCCGCCCCGTACATGTGTACACAGCAGAGATGCCTGCACCAGTGATTATACATGCACGGCCTTGACCCACCAGTCAGGCACATAGTGTATGGGCAATATGCCGGGTCTTCCTACAGTATATACAGCACGACCTGTGTTACAGGTGACTGACCGGAGGCTCAATGCTATCACAGATTTGTATATATGATCCTGAGACTTGGCCATTACCAGGATCTCACACTGGAGGACACTGGTCAGGTTACTGGTTACTACTCCGAGGTGATCTCCAGAGATCGGAAAGAGAAATGAGACCTCAGGGTTTTCTAGGCCAATGGAGGCTCTGTGGGCGGCAGAACAATGGATGACGTTTTCTGTCCACTGACGGCACTGTTCTACAGAAGCACCTGGACTGCCACAACTGAACCGGACAATCAACCAATCAGAATATCATTTTATTTTTAAAACAGCCAATAGACTTAGGTTTAGGTTTGAAATTTTGTATTTACCAATTAGATGTCCTCCACATGTGAGTCAATGGTTGAAAATAGTATAAGAAAGAAGGTTATGGGAGAAGGACCGGGAGAAGGAGAGAGAAGGACCCGAGGAGAAGAACCTGAGGAGAAGGAAAGGATGAAGGGACACCGGGGAAGAAGGACGAAGAAGGGTTAAAATGGAGAAAGGAGAAGAGGGACCGGGAGAAGGGACCAAGGAGAAGGAACCGAGGAGAAGGGACCGAGGAGAAGGAATTGGGTAAAATGGACCGGGGAGAAGGGACCGGGGAGAAGGGACCGAGGAGAAGGGATTGGGTAAAATGGACCGGAGAGAAGTGATTGGGTAAAATGGACCGGGGAGAAGTGATTGGGTAAAATGGACCGAGAAGGGATTGGGTAAAATGGACCGGGGAGAAGGGATTGGGTAAAATGGACCGGAGAGAAGTGATTGGGTAAAATGGACCGGGGAGAAGGGACCGAGGTGAATGGACCGGGGTAACATCATTCTGGGTATTAGTTGGTTCATTCAGAGTTGTAATCCTGGCTGTATCTGGGTCCGATAATCGGAATAAAGCTTCTTCTCTGGAAAAGAACCAAGGATCGCTGCCATCAGCATTCATCATTTTTCATCACTTCCCTTACCAAACTTTTGGGTGCCATGTACAGGCTACACACACTACTCTTAAAATGTTCTGAATATTTGTCCTGTGGATGAAATTTCCGGATAAACCTAAAATCCCTTTTGACCGTTACAGAAAAACTTAATATGACCTTCTCTGACCTTCTGAATGCACATGTCCAACTGTTCAATGTTTTAGGACTTTTTGCACAACTTGTTGTTCTCTAACAAGGAGCTTAACGGCAAAATCCACAACAGGTGTTTCATCCATGAATCACCCAATAAATCTCCTGATTCAGTTAGAATTGGTATTAAACAGTCCTCCTCATCATGCTGCTCACATTGTGACTTCATGAGACCAAGACGACACCTAACAATTGATGAACAGTACCTCACCATTGTGAGGCTTCAAGCAGGATGTTCTCTGATGGAAGTGACCACTGAGCTTAGAGAGTCACAGAGAGTCATCAGCAGGTTGTATCAGAAATACAGAGACTGGAAGAGACACAGAAAGGCAGAGAAGTGGCCCCTGAGCTTAGAGAATCACAGAGAGTCATCAGCAGGTTGTATCAGAAATACAGAGACTGGAAGAGTGACAGAAAGGCAGAGAAGTGGCCCCTGAGCTTAGAGAGTCACAGAGTATCATCAGCAGGTTGTATCAGAAATACAGAGACTGGAAGAGTCACAGAAAGGCAGAGAAGTGGACGTCCTGTGGCCACATCCCACACTGATGATCTCTTCATTGTGAACAATGCCCTGCGGAACCGGATGATGAATGTCACACAACTCCAGGCACATTTAAAGAGGCTCTGTCAGCAGGATCAACTCTATTAAACCAGACATACTGCCTGCTAGAGCTCATCATGCTGATTAAAACCGTACCTTTATTTTGTCTTTATGATAAACAGCTCCTGAGACTCCTGTGTTTTATTCATGCAAATGAGAAGTTGGAACCTCAGGAGGCGGGGCTGAACCCTGCTGTGTAACACCCCCTGTGCTCTACAAACTCCCCCCTCTTCTTGATTGACAGAGCTAGACATGCTGAGGGCAGAGCTGTGTCCTAGCATCTACATATCATATACTCCATGTACTATAGCTTCACCACACTGAGATCTGCTCAGAAAGCTCATCTACATATCACTGCTTTATTCACAAGTATGATATATGATTATACAGACACCAGTAATATGTGATATCTTATAAGTATAGGAAAGACATGTTGATGGCAGAGCGGTGTCCTAGCATCTACATATCATATATTCCATGTACTATAGCTTCACCACACTGAGATCTGCTCAGAAAGCTCAGCTACATATCACTGCTTTATTCACAAGTATGATATATGATTATACAGACACCAGTAATATGTGATATCTTATAAGTATAGGAAAGACATGCTGAGGGCAGAGCTGTGTCCTAGCATCTACATATCATATATTCCATGTACTATAGCTTCACCACACTGAGATCTGCTCAGAAAGCTCATCTACATATCACTGCTTTATTCACAGACACAATATATGATTATACAGACACCAGTAATATGTGATATCTTATAAGTATAGGAAAGACATGCTGAGGACAGAGCTGTGTCCTAGCATCTACATATCATATATTCCATGTACTATAGCTTCACCATACTGAGATCTGCTCAGAAAGCTCATCTACATATCACTGCTTTATTCACAGACACAATATATGATTATACAGACACCAGTAATATGTGATATCTTATAAGTATAGGAAAGACATGCTGAGGGCAGAGCTGTGTCCTAGCATCTACATATCATATACTCTATGTACTATAGCTTCACCACACTGAGATCTGCTCAGAAAGCTCAGCTACATATCACTGCTTTATTCACAAGTATGATATATGATTATACAGACACCAGTAATATGTGTTATCTTATAAGTATAGGAAAGACATGCTGAGGGCAGAGCTGTGTTACATCAGACCATTAAAAACCGTCTATCATGTGGTCTGCGTGATAGATGACCAGCAAGGGTACCTGACCACACCACCAAGCACAGGCATCATCATTCTGCATGAGCCAGAAGCATTTACGCTGGACGAGGGCCTCAGTGCTGTCCACTGATAAAAGTCCATTCACGCTAAGCAGAAATCATGGAGAGCGCTCTGCATCAGCCACTGTGGTCACCAGACGATCCTTTGGTGGTGGCGGTGTTACAGTGTGGGCCAGTGTGTCTCGTCAGTACAGAACTGCCCTACACTGTGTGAATGGTCCAGAGACAAGCCCAGGAACAACCCCGACCTAATGTCATCTTCATGAAGGACAATGCTCCAGCTCATTGAGGTTCCATCATTAGGGAATGGCAGCTGGAGACTGGAAGACCTCAAATGGAGAGGCTCGTAACTCTGTACCTCAGAACCTCAATGACCTGAGGGCCACCCTTCAAGAAGAGTAGGATGCCATGCCTCAGCAATAAGACGACTTGTGAACAGCAGGAGACGTCGTTGTCAAACTGGAATTATGTGGCGGTATACCCAGCACTGGGGTCGGTGAGACAACTGACATTATGTGGCGGTATACCCAGCACTGGGGTCGGTGAGACACTGACATTATGTGGCGGTATACCCAGCACTGGGGTCGGTGAGACACTGACATTATGTGGCGGTATACCCAGCACTGGGGTCGGTGAGACACTGACATTTATGTGGCGGTATACCCAGCACTGGGGTCGGTGAGACACTGACATTATGTGGCGGTATACCCAGCACTGGGGTCGGTGAGACACTGACATTATGTGGCGGTATACCCAGCACTGGGGTCGGTGAGACACTGACATTATGTGGCGGTATACCCAGCACTGGGTGGTGAGACACTGACATTATGTGGCGGTATACCAGCACTGGGTCGGTGAACACTGACATTATGTGGCGGTATACCCAGCACTGGGGTCGGTGAGACACTGACATTATGTGGCGGTATACCAGCACTGGGTCGGTCGTGAGACACTGACATTATGTGGCGGTATACCCAGCACTGGGGTCGGTGAGACACTGACATTATGTGGCGGTATACCCAGCACTGGGGTCGGTGAGACACTGACATTATGTGGCGGTATACCCAGCACTGGGGTCGGTGAGACACTGACATTATGTGGCGGTATACCCAGCACTGGGGTCGGTGAGACACTGACATTATGTGGCGGTATACCCAGCACTGGGGTCGGTGAGACACTGACATTATGTGGCGGTATACCCAGCACTGGGGTCGGTGAGACAATGACATTATGTGGCGGTATACCCAGCACTTGGGTCGGTGAGACAATGACATTATGTGGGGTATACCAGCATGGGGTCGTGAGACAATGACATTATGTGGCGGTATACCCAGCACTGGGGTCGGTGAGACAATGACATTATGTGGCGGTATATCCAGCACTGGGGTCGGTGAGACACTGACATTATGTGGCGGTATACCCAGCACTGGGGTCGGTGAGACACTGACATTATGTGGCGGTATACCCAGCACTGGGGTCGGTGAGACACTGACATTATGTGGCGGTATACCCAGCACTGGGGTCGGTGAGACACTGACATTATGTGGCGGTATACCAGCACTGGGGTCGGTGAGACACTGACATTATGTGGCGGTATATACCCAGCACTGGGGTCGGTGAGACACTGACATTATGTGGCGGTATACCCAGCACTGGGGTCGGGTGAGACACTGACATTATGTGGCGGTATACCAGCACTGGGGTCGGTGAGACACTGACATTATGTGGCGGTATACCCAGCACTGGGGTCGGTGAGACACTGACATTATGTGGCGGTATTACCAGCACTGGGGGTCGGTGAGACACTGACATTTATGTGGCGGTATACCCAGCACTGGGGTCGGTGAGACACACTGACATTATGTGTGGCGTATACCCAGCACTGGGTCGGTGAGACACTGACATTATGTGGAGGTATACCCAGCACTGGGGTCGGTGAGACACTGACATTATGTGGGGTATACCCAGTGGGGCGGTGAGACACATTATGTGGCGGTATACCAGCACTGGGGTCGGTGAGACACTGACATTATGTGGCGGTATACCCAGCACTGGGGTCGGTGAGACACTGACATTATGTGGCGGTATACCAGCACTGGGGTCGGTGAGACACTGACATTATGTGGTGGTATACCCAGCACTGGGGTCGGTGAGACAATGACAATATGTGGCGGTATATCCAGTACTGGGGTCGGTACGGACAATATGTGGTCGACAATACCCAGCACTGGGTCGGTGAGACAATGACATTATGTGTGGTATACCAGCATATGAGACAATGACAATATGTGGCGGTATACCCAGCACTGGGATCGGTGAGACACTGACATTATGTGGCGGTATACCCAGCACTGGGGTCGGTGAGACAATGACATTATGTGGCGGTATATCCAGTACTGTGATCGGTGAGACAATGACATTATCTGGCGGTATACCCAGCACTGGGGTCGGTGAGACAATGACATTATGTGGCGGTATACCGAGCACTGGGGTCGGTGAGACACTGACATTATGTGGCGGTATACCCAGCACTGGGGTCGGTGAGACAATGACATTATGTGGCGGTATACCCAGCACTGTGAGCCAATTACCTCACAGAGGAGTATCTACACTGATACATTGTAACAAACCTTTAGGCTATATGCACACGACAGTGACAATGGACATGTGATGGATGTTTTATAACGACCCTCAGACGTCTGTTTTAAGACGGATGGTAGTCTGTGGGGTTATTCACACCGGCAGTCCATTATTCATTGCCCCCCATACAGTTCAATGGGTCCATTTTTGAGGTCCATTTTTTCAGTAAGGCATCACTGTTAAGAATGGGCAGTTCATCCGTTTTTAAGACTTTTTTTTCACTGTCGTGTGGATGTAGCCTTCGTTATAAGAAGCAGAGGCAGGCGACATATGCACCGCACCACTTGGCTGTGTCACTTCAGTCCACCCTTTATTTTGGGAATCCTGGACAATCTTCCGGCACTTGTGGTTAAAAACTCCAATACTTTAATTCAAGCACCAAAACATCATCTTGCAATACAAAAAAACCCATAAAAAACAGCCTGGTGGCTTATCCACCTGTATACATGAAGGTGATGTGGTGTCTCCTCCAGCAGCGGGCGGTGAGTAAATCATGGAGGTGATCGCCCTAATATCTTATTCTCATACATGACTGGTTGCTCAGGACATCTGCATGTATAACCGTCATGTGGTGTCTCCTCCCACGTGTGGCCGTCATCTTCCTGATTGGCACATGATGATAAGACAAGTGGAAACTTCCCAATTCCCATCCAGGACTGGTATCTCGGGCACTTACATGTATGTGGTCTGTCCTCCAGTAACACCCCCTATTTCTGACCTTCTGCTCCCACTCCATACTCCGGTCTGTTTTTTCTGCGGATGTGCGTCTATTGTCTGGATGCTTGAGAAGGACGGACACGACACGGCTGGACACGCACGGTGTGGATTGTGTAAATATATCTGGTATAAAAGCTTTATTAATTATAACACGCAGTCTCAGGTACGCTCCATGAGGACATTTTTATGTTTTTTTTTGTATTGCATGATGATGTTTTTCTTCGCTTGAAATAAAATATTGCAGTTTTTAACCACAAGTGGCGGAATATTTGTCCGGGATTCCCATTTTCTATCCCATACGCATCTACCACACGGTGGATAGGGCACTGAATTACAATGGGCCTAATCCATATTTCCACCTCGGAGTTCTGCCACAGATTCCCTGAAGAATCCCCAGCCGACATGACCAAGGCAAACCTGAGCTGTGTGAACAGGGACTGCGCTGAATTAGGGCTCATCCACATGGGTGTGTGTGCCCTGTGCCACAGACCTCAGTGCCATTTGCAGATGTGGACCTATTCCACATGGGTCAACGATCCACAAGATAGGTCCCACACCACAAACAAACGTGGCGGTGCAGACAGAAATCCCATGGAAGTGATTAGCAGTGCTGCCAGTCTGTGCCTTCTGCATCTTACGGATTGTGGACCCTTCGAGTCACGCGGCCAGTGCCTGTATACTGCGGACCCGCCATCAGGTGACATCTAATGACTGTCTACGTGGGTGACTTTTCTGATGCTTCATGTAGGAGGGCAGGGATCTGATGAAGTGCGCTGTTTTCACTGATGTCACACTCATGGTATTTTTACATATGTTGAACACTCGCCGCTCCCTATGAGAACATGCTGAGTGCGCTCTGGCCCTAACCCAACAAGAATATGGGGAATTGCTTAATCATTGAGGTACAAATTCCACTTTACAAGAAGCTGCGGCCCCAAACACCTGGCACTTCACCACCGCCGCGACTTGTCGAGTCTTGTGATCTCTTACGGCTCTCTGCCTGGCGGTATCATCTCGATGTGCCGCCAAATCTGTTGTGTTCCCCAGAAATGAAAGGAGAAAAGATACAGAAATTCTAGAGTCATCCAAATACCATTCATCGGAAAGCTGGATGGCGACCAAAATGTCCTAGATCACAACAGGGAACATCACCCAGCTCCTCAGTCTGGGAAAGGTGAGTATCCACAGGTCAGGAGGAAATGAGGCAGAGGGGCACATTTAATAAGAGGCATGAATCCTGTGCATCTGTGCCAGTTATCCATAGCATTTACACCCCTGACACGCCCCCGCCCAGCCAGACTGGTGGACACTGCATAAAACCAGTTAAAAAAGGGAACACCAGCTGGTCATAGGGATCAGTCTAAGAAGAAGTCTATGAAGACAAAAAAGAAAAGTTTTTAATAATAAAAAAGGTTCTATAAATGTTCTCCGCGGGAGGTGCACGCCACTACTGGCAGTGATTGTACTGCGCTGCGGAATATGCTGCCGCTATATAAAGATTATTATTTATAGGCAGAGATCAGCCAGTGCCTGGGTCTTGTCAGACAATGGCGCCACACAGTGGACAAGAGTGAGAAGAGCGCACAGATCAGGTGGAGGCCGCACGTGATCCCACCACTTCTTTCTGAGATATCTTGCCCTGCTATTCCACCCATTAGGGAGCTGTGATGGTCAGACACTGACGGCGTATGTCAGCGACATTCCGTGTCTGTGGTGGGAAAACTTGGACACGACTTTTGAATCACATTTTTGAATATTTTTTTGTAACAAACGGCATTCCTTCACTATTTCCTATACAAATGAGACATCAGGAAAATGTTGTCCTCATGTCGTACCCATGTCCGGAGGCGTGGGCGGGGGCATGGCTCCCATATCACTGGTCCTATGCTAGGGACTAAAAGATATACAAGTCACCCCCCACCCCGTGTATCCAGATATGGCTCCCATATCACTGGTCCTATGCTAGGGACTAAAAGATATACAAGTCACCTCCACCCCCACCCCGTGTATCCAGACATGGCTCCCATATCACTGGTCCTATGCTAGGGACTAAAAGATATACAAGTCACCCCCCACCCCACCCCGTGTATCCAGACATGGCTCCATATCACTGGTCCTATGCTAGGGACTAAAAGATATACAAGTCACCCCCCACCCCACCCCGTGTATCCAGACATGGCTCCCATATCACTGGTCCTATGCCCACCCCACATGTACGGACATGAGGACTACACAACATTTTCCTGATGTCTCCAATGGGGGAAACAAGGGTCTGAAATGTTGTCCAATCCATTTGTCCTGATAAGCGGTGCCAGAGATTTGCCTGTTGTCGGCTTCTTCCACCAGTTTCTGAGAGAGATGGTTGTGGGGACTGTTCAGTCATTAGCCGGTACAGTCACACCGGTGCTCTGTAACCTCAGCTACTGCAGCCATTGTAGTACTGCAAGTCCCAGCAAGCCCTCCAGGGTCAAGCACTGCTGCCCTTAAGTTTTTTGTTGCACCACAATCCATCATCTCCCTGTCAAACGCGGTTTCTGCTGTCCGGATTTTGACTACTGACAGGTAACGGTGTAGACGCAGCAAAAGACGTTCTAAACAACATTCTGGATCCGAAATAAAGCAGCAGCTGCAGCACGAGGAGGCGCGGACTGAGGAGGAACCTCCTGGGAAGGAGGCCGGAGGTAATAACGGAGGTGAAGAGGTCACACGAAACAGGAGGCAACCAGGGTCAGGGGTCAAAGGCATTTAAAAGAGACCTTCATGTGGAAGCAATGGCGTGAGGTGTTAGATGGGAAACAACCAGTCTGTGGGAAGAGGAGGAATAGAGACCAGGCTGCTACCTCCTAATGTAACAAGGACTTCCCCATCTCCTCCAAATGTAATCCCAACAAGGACTTCCCCGTCTCCTCCAAATGTAATCCCAACAAGGACTTCCCCGTCTCCTCCAAATGTAATCCCAACAAGGACTTCCCCGTCTCCTCCAAATGTAATCCCAACAAGGACTTCCCCGTCTCCTCCAAATGTAATCCCAACAAGGAAGTTCCCCGTCTCCTCCAAATGTAATCCCAACAAGAAGTTCCCCGTCTCCTCCAAATGTAATCCAAACAAGGACTTCCCCGTCTCCTCCAAATGTAATCCCAAACAAGGACTTCCCCGTTCCTCCAAATGTAATCCCAACAAGGACTTCCCCGTCTCCTCCAAATGTAATCCCAACAAGGACTTCCCCGTCTCCTCCAAATGTAATCCCAACAAGGACTTCCCGTCTCCTCCAAATGTAATCCCAACAAGACTTCCCCGTCTCCTCCAAATGTAATCCCAACAAGGACTTCCCCGTCTCCTCCAAATGTAATCCCAACAAGGACTTCCCCGTCTCCTCCAAATGTAATCCCAACAAGGACTTCCCCGTCTCCTCCAAATGTAATCCAACAAGGACTTCCCCGTCTCCTCCAAATGTAATCCAACAAGGACTTCCCCGTCTCCTCCAAATGTAATCCCAAGGGACTTCCCCGTCTCCTCCAAATGTAATCCAACAAGGACTTCCCCGTCTCCCTCCAAATGTAATCCCAACAAGACTTCCCCGTCTCCTCCAAATGTAATCCCAACAAGGACTTCCCGTCTCCTCCAAATGTAATCCCAACATGGACTTCCCCCGTCTCCTCCAAATGTAATCCCAACAAGAACTTCCCCGTCTCCTCCAAATGTAATCCCAACAAGGACTTCCCCGTCTCCTCCAAATGTAATCCCAACAAGAACTTTCCCGTCTCCTCCAAATGTAATCCCAACATGGACTTCCCCGTCTCCTCCAAATGTAATCCCAACATGGACTTCCCCGTCTCCTCCGCACTTCCCAACATGGACTTCCCCGTCTCCTCCGCACTTCCCAACAAGGACTTCCCCGTCTACTCTCGTACATCCAAACATTGTTACACTGCATTGTACATTGTTTCCTCAGGTACACTCTGTGGCGCCAGCAATTCAAGTGCTAAACACCGTATGGACACATATACAGTGCCTTGCGAAAGTATTCACCCCCCTGGAACTTTTCAACCTTTTGCCACATTTCAGGCTTCAAACAAAAAGATAGAACATTTTACATTTTTGGTGAAGAATCAACAACAAGTGGTCACAATTGTGAAGTGGAAGGAAATTTATTGGATCATTTAAACTTTTTTGTAATAATAAAACTGAAAAGTCGGTCGTGCACAATTATTCGTCCCCCTTACATTAATACTTTGATTCCAGCTGCGGTCTCTTGGGGGATGTCTCTATCAGTTTTCACTTCTAGAGATGAAATTCTTGCCCATTCTTCCTCTTTGAGGTTGGATGGAGACGTTTGTGAACAGCAGTTTTCAGCTCTTTCCACATCTTCTCCATTGGATTCAGGTCTGGACTGTGACTCGGCCGTTCTAAGACCTGGTGACATCACTGAGAATGCCGCCTATCACTAGAGATCAGCGGTGACATCACTGAGAATACCGCCTATCACTAGAGATCAGCGGTGACATCACTGAGAATCACTGAGAATCAGGTGACATCACTGAGAATGCCGCCTATCACTAGAGATCAGCGGTGACATCACTGAGAATACCGCCTATCACTAGAGATCAGCGGTGACATCACTGAGAATGCCGCCTATCACTAGAGATCAGCGGTGACATCACTGAGAACGCTATCACTAGAGATCAGGTGACATCACTGAGAAATGCGCCTATCACTAGAGATCACGGTGACATCACTGAGACGCCGCCTATCACTAGAGATCAGCGTGACATCACTGAGAATATGCCATCACTAGAGATCAGCAGGTGACATCACTGAGAATACCGCCTATCACTAGAGATCAGCGGTGACATCACTGAGAATGCCGCCTATCACTAGAGATCAGCGGTGACATCACTGAGAATGCCACCTATCACTAGAGATCAGCGGTGACATCACTGAGAATACCGCCTATCACTAGAGATCAGCGGTGACATCACTGAGATGCCGCCTATCACTAGAGATCAGCGGTGAATCACTGAGAATGCCGCCTATCACTAGAGATCAGCGGTGACATCACTGAGAATACCGCCTTATCAGTAGGATCAGCGGTACATCACTGAGAATGCCGCCTATCACTAGAGTCAGCAGTGACATCACTGAGATGCCGCCTATCCATCACTAGAGATCAGCGGTGACATCACTGAGAATGCACCTATCACTAGAGATCAGCGGTGACATCACTGAGAATGCCGCCTATCACTGGAGATCAGAGGTGACATCACTGAGGAATGCCGCCTATCACTAGAGATCAGCGGTGACATCACTGAGAATGCCCTATCACTAGAGATCAGCGTGACATACTTGAGAATGCCGCCTATCACTAGGATCAGCAGGTGATATCACTGAGAATGCCTATCATAGAGATCAGCGGTGCATCACTGATACCGCCATATCCATCTAGAGATCAGCGGTGACATCACTGAGAATGCCGCCTATCCATCCTAGAGATCAGCAGTGACATCATCAGAATGAGAAGCCGCTACTCCATCACTAGAGATCAGCGTGACATCACTGAGAGAAAACCGCCTACCACTAGAGATCAGTGGGACATCACTGAGAATGCCGCCTATCACAGAGATCAGCGTGACATCACTGAGAATGCCGTATCACTAGAGATCAGCTGGTACTATCACTAGAGAGAATGACATCCCGCCTATCACTAGGATCAGGTGACATCACTGAGAATGCCGCCTATCACTAGTCAGCGGTGACATCACTGAGAATACCGCCTATTCACTAGAGCGTGACATCACTGACATCCACTAGAGCGCACTATCCTATCACTAGAGATCAGTGTGACATCACTGAGAAATCCACCTATCACTAAGATCAGCGGTGACATCACTGAGAAGCTACACTGATCATGACATCACTGAGAATGCCGCCTATCACTAGAGATCAGCGTGACATCACTGAGAATGCCTATCCATCACTAGA
>ONZH01018779.1:0-22923 GCA_900303285.1 Rhinella marina | reverse complement strand
GTCAAGTAGTTGGGCATTTGAAGGCCTGATATATCTTTTAAAATTTATCTGAGAGACGCAGAGGTACTGTAGAAGTGTTCAAGTTGGATTTAATGCAATATTTAGATCGCCACCCACTATTCTAATGCCTTCCGCGAAGCTGTCTAATTTTTCTAAGGTCCCTTTAAGCCATTTGGCTTGATGTACATTGGGAGCGTACAGACTGGCCAACGTAATGGGAATGGAGCCCAACTTCCCCTTAACAAAGATAAATCTACCCTCAGGGTCTGCATAAGTGACTGAATGGACAAAGGGGACAGATTTCTTAATTGCGATGCAGGTGCCCCTGGAGGCCCCAACATGGCAGCTGTGATACCAATGACCAAAATAGGATCTGGGAAGGTTAGGAACTCTCCCAGATTTTAAGTGAGTTTCTTGCAAGAAACAAATGTCAGTGTGTAATCGTTTTAAAAGAGAAATAACCTGTGACCTCTTTTGTGGAATGTTGAAGCCTCTAACATTAAAGGAGGTAATTTTTAAAGATGCCATGCTGGGACTCCAGGTACACCATGAACGAGCCACCTGAAAGACTCCTGGGAGATAAGAACAGAAAACAAAGAACAAACCAAAGAACAACAACTTATGTAAAATATGTCACAAAAACATGATGCCTTAGCAGGGCTACACTGGAGGCCCTGAAGGCATGTGGCCAGGGGGGAGATATACATCTCTAGGCCTGATCAGAGAGCGCGGGGCCCCGAATCCAAAAAATACAACATAACTAAACATTTAGACATTTAGAAGGGCATAAAGGATATCATGAGGTGCCACTGGATAGTGGTGTGTCTTTTCAGAACCCAAAAAGATCCTCTATGAAGCTGTCCTGAGTAGGGGTTCAAGTTGGCATCTTCTTGTTTTTAGGTGAGCGGGTCTTGGTGACAACGGACCACGGTTCAAGCGGAGGGAGAGGTGGAATTGGTTCCCCAGCAACCACAGGTAGCCAAGATGGGATATCTAGCGGCTGGGTGTTCAGGAGGTTCCATGCTTGAGGCAAATCAGATGGAGAGCGTATAGTACATCTTTTACCATTTGCTGCAAATGTGATTCCGAATGGGAACAACCACTTGTATAGTATCTTCTGGCTTCTCAGCGTATCTGTTAATGGTTTCAAGGCCCTTCTTTTTGCCAGCGTGGAAGGAGCAATGTCCTGGAATAAAGATATGTCAGTGTGCTCAAATTGAAGCGACTTGCGCTCCCTAGCAGCAGATAGTATGGCTGCAGTATCTTGGTAGCTGAGTAGGCCACATATCACATCTCTAGGTGGTTCCTCCGGTTTTGGAACAGGCCTAAGAGATCTGTGTATTCTTTCAATGGAAATACTAGCTGCTCTTTCAGCGCCCAGCAGGTCAATAAAAATCTCTCTGGCTGTAGACTCTAATAAGCTTTGGTTAACTGACTCTGGGAGTCCCTTAACTCGAACATTTTTCCGTCTACTACGGTTCTCCTGGTCCTCAATTAATGAAAATGCTAAGTTTAGGGATTCAGCATGAGCCGTGGCCTGCTGCTGCATTGCAGCGCTGTGCTGTATAATGGCGGACTGCGCTGACTCAAGGGCCTCTACTCTGTGGCCTACCTGACGTACCTCCGTTTTGATGGTCGACAGTTCCTTCAGCACAGGAGCCAAGCCTTGCTTTATGGTTCTTCTCAAGAAGTTTCTGGTGACTTGTGCAGCCTCTTGCTCCCCATCGGTGGCCACAGAGTCAGGTATGCTGTCCATGTCTGAGTCGTCATGCGCTTCCTCCACTTGTTCCCGCGCGCCCGCCGCCATCTTTAGGGTTCGGGCAGGAGAAGCGCCCGACCGTCTCTTCAGAAATTTGTCTAAATCCGCCTGCTTCTTTTTCCCCCTTGGGGTATCTGGTGGGTCCCTAGGGCGATCCCTGCCGATCTTCACCATTGTAAAGCTGAAATGAAAGATTTATGGCTGATAATTCAGGGCCCCCGCAGCAGGAGCTCAGCAAGCTGCAGCCGTCTCAGTGCGCGGTCAGGCTCCGCCCCCAAAAAAACTAAAAAAATTTTTTTTAAAATTTGCTCATCATTAAAGAAGCGCCTTTTAACGAATTGGAGTCCTGCTTTGTTGAGTAAGCGCCATTTCTGCTGTACTACTGGATTAATGTATAATCTTTACTCTGTTCCCTTTTTTTCCAATCCACACCAACATGTTGTTTATGTAATTTCATAACCTTGAAAGCAGCTTTCATATTTAACATGTAATTCACAGGGTTTTTTTTCAGAACCACCCATGATATTGTGCTTGGAAGAACACCAGATGCTAGGATGTTAACAGTGGAATAATAGATTAGGGCTTATTTTGAATGTTATTTTGTCATTAAGGAAAAAAATACAGTTAAATGCTCCTTCCTTATGAATATAATTATCTACCACATTATTTATATTCTATAAAATTTAATTAACTTTAATTTACAAATTTGCTTTGTTAATCATGTCTAGCCCAGAATCAATTATGGACATGGAGCACTTAGTACATCTAAGCAGATGCTAGTAATGCAAAGGCATTTAAAACTATGCAAAATTATGCATCTATATAACAAAGCTAAAGAAGCCTTTATGATCAGATTATGTCCTGGAACATTTTGTGTGCATTGTGAATACATTATAAAGGTCAAGACTTCACACGTATCATCAAATCCTACATCCCCCGCAGTAAAGGCCTGGCCAAGATATAATTGGGAAAATTATTCAGATTGTCTTGAGAATATCTTAATATCAAAATATACTGGTACTGTACGTGATTTAAAATGATTGCAAAAGTTGAGGCTAGACAGTGTAACAATGTTCCAGTGTGGCTGATGCTGGGCATTTTTTCTACTTATAATACCTATTAGCTTGCTCACTTTGTGCCAGAATTTTATATCAAAATTCTGATGCAATATTGTTCACAGTATTCAAAATTAAAAAAGTTGTGCTATGAAACATATTCTACATCTTACAAACAAGCACCTGGATCTGAATACTTTTGTAATTGCATATAATTATAAATTTAGTATAGCCAGTGAGCTATTCCATAAAATATATCTTTATAGCACCTCCTGCAGTTTGTTCTTTTCTTTATTTTTTTGATCGAACGTGCTCTGTTTAAATCTTTAACTGCCACTAGCCGTATGTACTGTTAGAAGCTTTGACAGTTAAAGGGGTTCTCCAGGAATTAAAAAAAAACGAAAATACTTAAATATTATTTCATAATAAATATATTCACAAATACCTTACATTAGTTATAATGGCTCGTTTTGTCTGGGGAGTAATAATTAGGAGAAACAAAATGGCCGCTGTCCTATCAGTACACAGAAAACCTGTCCATATCATACAGGAAGAGAAGTTACTTCACAACACTGAGGTAAAGAGCTGCCTCATCCTCCTCTCTGCTCTACTTGTCAGGAATCATGATCCTGAATACAGGTGAATCTCTGTGGGAATGGAGAAGATGAGGAGACATGAGAGGAGGGTGGGAGTGTGGCTAATAAGCAGCAGCACTTGTATGCAGTCTCCATTACCACAGCAACACATTACCACAGTCTGTCCTGTCCGTCCTCTCTGTACTTCATGACTTCTCAAGAACTCCATTCCTACAGAGTTCAGCTGAAGATCTTATCTTCTGTAACCCCTTCAGCCATTTTCATGTACATGTACGTGAGGGAATGCGGCTCCTTGCGATCAGCAGCACGGGCCGGCTGTTACTAATAGCCGGGGCCCTGCTGCATCCGCCAGCATCGCTGTCCGCGGTGATGCCGGCGGATTAACCCCTCACACGCCGCGATCACCGATGACCGCGGCATGTGAGGGGTCTGAGTGAGGGAGGGAGCTCCCTCTGACCCCATCGGCCCCCCGTGCTGCGCTGGTAGGGGGCCGATGGTTGCCATGGCAACTCCGATGCCTCACACAGGCATCAGAGCTGCCATCTACGGAAGCCGAGGGGATCCAGCCCTCAGGCTGGGTCTCCTAGGCAACCTGTCAGCATCTCACACAGTGAGATGCTGACAGTTCCATTCAGTACAATACAAAATGTATTGTACTGAATTGAAACAGGGATCAAACCCTGAAAATGTAATTCCCATAGTGGGACAAATGTAAAAAGTTAATTAAAGTGGAAAAAAAGTGTTTTTTTTAACCACTTCCAGTCTGCCCATTGACTATAAACGTCCTGGTAGTGGATCTCTATCTCTGAATGGACGTTTTAAAACGTCCTTGAGCTTTGCCCCCTGTGTGCAGCACCTGTACATAGAAGCTCCATGACTCAGCTGCCTCCTGACAGCCAAGAACATGGAGCTTTAACCTGAGATCTTTTTTCCTGGCCTCCAGGCTTTTGATCACTCTGACAAGCTGTCAAAGCCATCACAAATGCTTGTACTATCTCCCTCTCATTACTGCCGGTCACAGAGCAGTTTACAACCACAGATGGGGTGTTTCTGCAAACTTCAGATTCAGGAAAATAAATATTCAGGTTTGATTTGAGGTTTACCCTTGCTATCTTATAGGAAAAATGAATAAAAAATTGAAAATCTGCAAAAAAATATATTTTTAAATTTCACCTTCCTTCTGTTTTAATTCTTGTGGGAAATCTAAAGGGTTAACAAACTTTGTAAAAATCAGTTTGGATTACATTGGGGGCTGTAGTTTCTAAAATATGTTCATTTATGGGAGGTTTCTATTATTTAAGCCCCTCAAAGTCACTTTAGAACTGCAAAGGTCCTTTAAAATTAACTATTGTAAATTTTCATGAAAATCTTAAAAATTACATCTAAAATTCGAAGCCTTCTAACGTCCTCAAAAAATAAAATTACATTTCCAAAATTATGCCAACATAAAGTGGACATATGGTGAATGTTCATTAATAACAATTTTATTAGATATCCCTATGCAATTTAAAAGCAGAGAAATTAATATTTAAAAAAAAATTGTGATTTTTTTCAAAATTCTCAGTAAATTTTGTATTTTTTTTTATAAATAAAGGTAAAATATATTGACTCAAATTTACCATTAACACAAAGTACAATGTGTCACAAGAAAACAATCTGAATGGCTTGGATAAGTAAAAGCATTCCAAAGTTATTTCCACATGAAGGGGCACATGTCAGATTTGAAAAATTAGGCCTGGTCAGGAAGGGGGTAAATGGTCTGGATGGGAAGTGGTTAATAAAAAAAAATAAAGTTTCAAGTAAAAAAAAAGAAAAAACGCCCCCTCACCATAAAATCATGTTTAAAAAAAAAAAGTAAAAAACACACATATTAGGTATCACCGCGTCCGTCACAAAGTGCTCTATAAAAATATCACATGATCTCCCACCTCAGGTGAACGCCATAAATTTTTTTTTTTAAAAACGGATCGAAAATGCCATTTTTTGGTGACCTTACATCACAAAAAGTGTAATTCCAAGCGATCAAAAAGATGTATGTACACCAAAATAGTGCCAATAGAACCGTCATCTCTTCCTGCAAAAAACAACATGCTACCTAAGACAATCGCCCAAAAGATTAAAAAAATATGGCTTTCAAAATATGTAGACACCAAAACCTGATTTTTTTCCTTCAAAAATGCTTTTATTGTGTAAAACTAAAAAAAGCAAAAAAAAAAGTATACATGTTAGGTATCACCGCGTCTGTAATAACCTGCTCTATAAAAATATCATATGATCTATGCCCTCAGGTGAACGTTGTAAAAAAAAAACTGCCAAAAATGCAATTTTTTTGTCACCTTCATCACAAAAAGTGTAATTCTAAGCGATCAAAACAACATATGTACCCCAAAATAGAACCAATAAAACCGTCATCTCTTCCCGCAAGAAATGAGCCCCTACCTAAGAAAATCGCCCAAACTATTAAAAAAATATGGCTTTCAAAAAATGGAGACACTAAAACATGATTTTGTTTTCGTCAAAAAAGCTATTATTGTGTGAAACTTAAATAAATGTAAAAAAGTTGACATATTAGGTATCTCCACGTCCGTAATGACTTTCTCTATAAAAATATTATATGACTTACCCCCTAAGGTAAACACCATAAAAAAATAAAAATAAAAACTGTGCAAAAAAATGCCATTTTTTGCCACCTTTCATCACAAAAACTGTTATAACAAGTGATCAAAAAGTCATACACACCCCAAAATGGTACCAATCAAACCATCATCTCTTCCTGCAAAAAATGAGCCCTTACATAAAGTAATGGCCAAAAAAATAAAAAAAATATAGCTTTCGGAAAATGGAGATGCCAAAACATGATTTTTTTTAAAAAATTATTTTATTGTGTAAAACTAAAATACATTAGGTATCACCGCATCCGTAAAAACTTGCTCTATAAAAATATCACATGATCTATCCTGTCAGGAGAACTCAGTAAAAAACAAAAAATAAAAACTGTGCCACAACAGCCATTTTTTTGTTACCTTGCCTCACAAAAAGCGTAATGCTGAGCAATAAAAATCATATGTACCACAAAATAGTACCAATAGAACATCTTGTAGTTTACAAAATGGGGTCACTTTTTGGGAGTTTCTACTCTAGGGGTGCATCAAGGGGTCTTCAAATGTGACATGGCAACTTAAAATTATCCCAGCGACATCTGCCCTCCATAACCATATGGCATTCCTTTCCCTCTGCGCCCTGCCATGTTCCCCTACAGCAGTTTACCACCACATGTGGGGTGTTTCTGTAAACTGCAGAATCAGGGTAATAAATATTGAGTTTTCTTTGGCTGTTAACACTTGCTGTGTTACATGGACAATAGATTAAAATGGAAAATCTGCAAAAAAAGCGAACTTTTGAAATTTCACCTCCATTTTCCTTTCATTCTTGTGGAACACCTAAAGGGTAAAAAAAGTTTGTAAAAATCAGTTTTGATTAACTTGATGGGTGTAGTTTCTAAAATGGGGTCATTTATGGGTGGTTTCTATTATGTAAGCTCCACAAAGTGACTTGAATTTTGAACTGGTGTTTGAAAAATGGGTTTTGGAAATTTTCTTAAAAATTTTAAGAATTGCTTCTAAAATTCTAAGCCTTCTAACTTCCTGAAAAATAAAATGAAGCTTACAAAATGATGCCAACATGATGTAGACGTCTGAGAAATGTACAATAACAACTATTTTATGATGTATCACAATCTGCTTTAAAAGCAGACATTCAAATTTCAAAAATTATGAATTTTTCCAAATTTTCTGTAAATTTTGGAATTTTTTATAAATAAAGGTGAAACATATTGACTCAAATTTACCACTAACATAAAGTACAATATGTTACGAGAAAACAAATCTCAGAATCGCTTAGATAAGTAAAAGCGTTCCAGAGTTATTACCACAAAGTAAAACATGTCAGATTTGAAAAATGTAGCTTGGTCCTTAAGTTGAAAACTGGCTGTGTCTTGAAGGGGTTTTTAAGGATCATAATCCCTGACAAGCAGAGAAGAGAGGAGGATGAGGCAGTGTTTCCTCAGTGTTGTGAAATACCTTGTCCTCCTGTGTGATTAGGTTTTGTGTGTACTAATAGGACGGCGGCCATATTATTTCTCCTAATCATTGCTCCCTAGACAAAACGAGTCATTATAACTAATGAAAGGTATCTGGGAATATATTTATAATAAAGTAATATTTAAGTATTTTCTTTTTCTTAATTCCCGGAGAAATCCTTTAAAGAGAAAATGCTGTGGCACAAAGGACATGTCCCCTCAGCTACCAGGCTGAAGATTATCTAGCAGATGTATTGGAGCAATGAATTAGGAGATCTCTGAACCCATGTGAGGTACAGAGCTGGTTCTAGCTTTGTTAGAAAGGTATTTCATGTGCTATATGCCTGAATTTCATTTTTACATGGCTAGAGAATCATGAGTAGAGATGAGCGAATCATCCAAAATTTGCTTCATTTGTTATTCTGTCGTGTTCTGCGAACATTCCCGTGAATACTTACGCCTGAGTGTACAAAGTGCATACAAAGCTTTAGCGTATTATTGTCTAGGCCCGCACAAAGAACGAATATACAGTAAAAGTGCGCAACTTAACTGAATATGTACAAATTATCAGATGCGTAGCATTAGCGTACAAATTATGATGCGTACGTAGTGTTAGCATACAAAGATTTCAGAAGAATCTTCCGAAGCGAATCTGAAAATATTCACATTCGCTTCGGTGTAAAGAATTTCCAAGATTTGTATCGAATCTGCGAAGTGGCAAATAGATTCGCTCATCTCTAATCATGACATAACCCTCAGACATATCCCGTTCTTCAACCAGTCAGCCCCTCTGAGATGAGCATCGGAGGATTTCATTCTCTGATGCTCTCCCTTGCTCTGTTCTTACAAACTTACACTGCTAGGCGGAGGCTTCTGCCTACCAGTGTTCCCGGTGACGTCACCGGCTTTGATTGGGGGGAGCTTTAGCGCCGCCCTAGGTTGTTTTGAAAAAGGCCTTGGCTTGCGCGACTTGCAGGGCAAGGGAGAGCATCGGAACAGGAAATGATCAGAAGCTCATTTCAGAGGGGCTGTCTGGGTGAAGAAGGGGATATGTCCGGGTTCAGCTCTGAAGCAGGACAACCCTTTTAAGGTTGTTTTGTGTCAGTATTAAATGTGGCTTTGCTTTGTATGCCTGTGCCAAATTTATGAACTGGTGCACCTTAACAATAGGTGTAGTGATTTTAATGTGGTTTACACCTTTAGGGGAGCCTGACGTACTGTAAATTGTGACTTTTGCAAAAGTCACACATAGTAAATGAGCCATAATGCAGGTCTAATCTCACTTTTAGCTCTTAAACATAGATCACTGTGAAAAGTGACAAGGATCACAAAATGTAAAAAAAAAATGTTGCAGTTGCCTTGACTTGCACCTTTTTTACGTCACAAAACTGACATTTCTGATTTTATAAATGACCCCTTGTTAAATTATTATATAAGAGAATATACTTCCTGTCTATTAGATAACATATTGTATAACAGATATAAGCGCTGCCAGTTAACCAAGCACAAACAAAGAGGAACACACAGGCTGATGATGCTGAAAGCACAGTTCATTGTTTTCATCAGTCTGTTGTTCTTTTGTTCTTCAAGTTTGATTAGTTAATGGTTTGGCAAAATGGATTTCTTTAATCAATAATTAATTGCCCTATTGAATTTAATATGCTGAACAACTGAATGCATAAAAACGAGAAAAAAAGCTAATTAATGATCTGAACTGGAACTAATTTGCATCTAGGCTCCTAGTCTCGTCCTTCAGTTCTATTTGACCCTTTATTCTGCTTTTTTCCCTAACAAGCTCTCTTCAGTTCATGCTATTTAAAATATTTGCTTTAAGGGTATATTCATATGTGACAGAGCTATTGCAAATAAATTCAGCATGTGAAAATCAGTTCCATTCATCTGAATATTTTGGCAGGAAGCACATGTGTTTCTGCAAGCCTCATTCAGATAAATAGAACAGAACAACAAATCGCTGCAGGGGAATTATGTACCATAATATATGGTACATCTACTACTATAAGTTCTTAATCACCTCTTTTTTTTACTTATTATCTTCTTACTTACATACGTTGCAGAATAATTTTGTCTATAGTCTAGATTAACCCCTTCCCGACTAGTTCCATACTAATACCGCATTGGCTGGGTCTTTAAAGATGGCGCCCACTCCTGAGTGGGCGCCGTAGCCACGCGGTGCCTGCTGTTTCTTACAGTAGACACCCACAGCTTATGTCCACGACTGGTGATAATGCCTGCAAGACTGTAACCAATTTGACACATCTAACTTTCTTGTTTAAAGGAGTTGTCTTAATTCGGCAAATGGCATGTATAATGTAGACAAAGTTAATACAATGCACTTACCAATGTATCCTGATTGTTCATATTGCCTTCTTTGCTGGCTGGATTAATTTTTCCATCCCATTATACACTGCTTGTTCCCACGGGTTATGGCCCCTGCTGCAGGGCAGATACGGGGTGGCCAGGACAGGAGCTGCTGCACATGTGTGCCTATGTATGCTTCCATGGTCCCAGCAACCAGAGAGGCCGACTCTTTTCCTATAGTGTGTAAGCACGGCCACCACTGCTGGATTGCGGCAGTGGCCATAAACCCTGGAAATGGGTAGTGTATAATGCAATGGAAAATTGAATCAAACCATCAAAGGGGCAATATGGACAATCACGATACATTAGTATGTGCCTTGTATTAACTTTGTCTACATTATAAATGCCATTTGCCGAAGTTAGACAACCCATTTAAGGAGGACCTGTCACCACATAATGCACTGCAATCTACAGGCAGCATGTTATAGATCAGGAGGTGCTGAGCAGATTGATGTATAGTTTGTGGTAATAGATTCAGTAAGTTGTATGCCCCTTCCCTCTGTTACAGCTTTTAGTTAGTATGCTACATATAGCTGTCTGATCTTCCTCTCATTGGGTGCCAGATAATTGTAGAAACACATAAATATGTGTGTATTCTGAGTAATTAAATGACCGGGATCAAAGTCATCTCTGATCCCAGTTACTGCCAGCAGGTGTCTGCTACATAATACAGCCAGCACTTGCTGCGTATGGAGTGATCTCAGGGCACAAGCCCACTCTATTACAAACGCCTAATATATATGACGTATACAACATATTGTGTTAAGTGGTTAAGTAAGGCATTTGCGGGTTTTAAGGGTAAAGTGTAGTGTAGTGTAGTTAGGGGCTATGCTGATCATACACTCTGATCAAATGACTGTCAGTACACCAGCCTGCCAGGATTGTTACAGCATTAAAACACATGCATAACAGCAATGACATGGCATTTGTAGTTCCCACTATAACACTCTAAGTGGGACACTGCATGTGTAGTTCAATCAGAACTAGAGCCAAGTTACTAGAACACAGAAGAAAATCGTAGCCATGAGAGGTCTCATGTTCCCAGTGTAGAGCATTGGCAGCAGAGTGTCAGGACAAGCCATAAATAAGAGAGGTTTGCAGCTTGTGGAGCTTAGGCATGTCACAATCCTGGTACAGACATCACCAGAAAAAGGCACCCATTAGTGCAACATTGTTCTGAAGTTGTCCTCAGCTCAATCAAGAGAGATTGTGGAGTCACAAAGACTGTTCAAGCATTATACTTTTCAAGCATTATGTGCTCCTGAGGGCCAGATAAAGACTATTCTAAGCATACTTACAACTAGCCTCATGCAGTAGTCATAGTTTAAATCTGTTTACTGCACCCTCCAGTAAAAGAAAGAGTAATTGCAACCCAGACTGTTTGTCACTGTCCTCGTGCACCTTGCATATATATTTATATTTATGCACATATTGTTTTACTTACTCAGTTTTCATTTCAAAGACATTACTTTCTTCCTCTCCTCTCTATCCATGGTGCAATGATATCTAGGTTATATATTAGAGGCTGTATGTTTCAAGTCCTCATAAATAAATCAGGAGAACACACTCAATTTTAAAATGTTCAGATAAATAGGCACATTGCAACCACCAAGCTCAAGTGACTGAGACAAACTCAGCAGTTCTATAGAAAAGGAATACATTACAATCAGTGCAAATTGTTCTCAATTCCAGGTAATGGCTGCTTCTGAAATTTCCTCTCCCTTCAGATCATACCAATAAATGTATTATTTCCATTGTAACTTCTTTTGTATTCAGAATTGCCATGCTACACAACCCTTTGACTTTCCATGCATATAAGCATCAAAAATTTGTCATTACAAACCTGCAACCAAATTGGTTCAACCATTCGTTGTTACAAGGTCTTGTGTATAAATGTGTAATTCTAAAAGTAGAGTGGCACACAGAGGCAAAATTTGAGGCTCCCAGGCCCAAGTGCAAAATCTTTAACAAGGGCATCATCTACCATATACCACTTATATAACTATTTCCTTCTTACAGTGCCTTGCAAAAGTATTCGGCCCCCTGGAACTTTTCAACCTTTTGCCACATTTCAGGCTTCAAACAAAAAGATCTTAACATTTTAAATTTTTGGTGAAGAATCAACAACAAGTGGGTCACAATTGTGAAGTGGAACGAAATTTATTGGATCATTTAAACTTTTTTTGTAATAATAAAACTGAAAAGTGGGGTGTGCAAAATTATTCGGCCCATTTACTTTCAGTTCAGAAAACTCACACCGGAAGTTCATTGAGGATCTCTGAATGATCCAATGTTGTCCTAAATGACTGATGAAGATAAACAGAATCCACCTGTGTGTAATCAAGTCTCTGTATAAATGCACCTGCTCTGTGATACTCTCAAGGTTCTGTTTAAAGCACAGAGAGCATCATGAAGACCAAGGAACACAGCAGGCAGGTCCGTGATACTGTTGTCGAGAAGTTTAAAGCTGGATTTGGATACCAAAAGATTTCCCAAGCTTTAAAAATCCCAAGGAGCACTGTGCAAGCGATCATATTGAAATGGAAGGAGTATCAAACCACTGCAAATCTACCAAGATCCGGCCGTTCCTCTAAACGTTCATCTCAAACAAGGAGAAGACTGATCAGAGATGCAGCCAAGAGGCCCATGATCACTCTGGATGAACTGCAGAGATCTACAGCTGAGGTGGGAGAGTCTGTCCATAGGACAACAATCATGTCGAACACTTCATAAATCTGGCCTTTTATGGAAGAGTGGCAAGAAGAAAGCCATTTCTCAAAGATATCCATAAAAAGTCTCATTTACAGTTTGCCACAAGCCACCTGGGAGACACGCCAAACATGTAGAAGAAGGTGCTCTGGTCAGATGAAACCAAAATCCAACTTTTTGGAAACAATGCAAAATGATATGTTTGGGGTAAAAGCAACACAGCTCATCACCCTGAACACACCATCCCCACTGTCAAACATGGTGGTTGGCGCATCATGGTTTCGGCCTGCTTTTCATCAGCAAGCACAGGGAAGATGGTTAAAATTGATGGGAAGATGGATGGAGCCAAATACAGGACCATTCTGGATGAAAACCCGTTGGAGTCTGCAAAAGACCTGAGACTAGGACGGAGATTTATCTTCTCTTTATCTAAGACAATGATCCCAAATAGAGATGAGCAAAGCGATTCGTCGATTCATTGATTGGTATCGAATCTTGGGATTATTCAGCTGCAAAGCGAAATCCGAATATTAGGTGATTCGCTTCGCTTTGGTAGGCATCGCTACATAGTTTGTCCTCTAAATTATACGCTATTCTACATATAATTTAGTTACTCTATACGCTGTTGCGCAGACTCCTCCCTGGTAGTTACTCTACACGCTGTTGCGTACGAATTTCATTCAGCGATGCATGACTCCTCCCTGGTAGTTCCGCCCCCTTCTCCTGCGCGCCGAGGAAGATTGTGGCACAGTTCAGGCAGTAATTAAGGATGGGCGGCTGAGACAGCGAGGTCCCGTGACTGGGGAAGCATGTTTGTGGGCAGATGACCCCTGATAAGGAGAAGGAACCGGAGGAGATCTATCTCTCACAGCACTCTGCACGGAGGTCGGATGAGGTGCCCTGCTGAGGTGGTGACTTCACTGGCTGACGACGGGCGGACGGCGGCATGGAGGTTCCGGCTCACTGACCAGCAGCTAGGAACTACTCCTCTACGTCCAAGTAATTTGACTGCGTCCCTGAGGACTGGCTCCACCCGGACACGCCCCAGACCCATCTGGGTGAATATAAAAAGGCTGGTTGGAGGAGTGGGTGGTGCAAGTGTTTTGGATTCACCCACGGTCCGGTGACCCTAAGCTTGGAGCGCTTGAAGGGAACCGTTATTTTGGGTTCAACGTGGAGCGGGAGGTCGTTTTAATCGGCTGATGAGGAGCATGCGGGAGTCAAGGAATTGTATGTTAACCGCCGTTTGGTTTAAGCGGCTGTATCTTCCGCTTGTATTGCCACAATCTACATGCAGGGGATACGTGGAGTAATCCCCATGAAGAGCCTCCAAGGCCCCTTTGCTACTGGAGGTGAAAGTCTTAAAGCGACCCACCTACTCCTGCAGCGCCCCCGAAGACTGGAATGAGGAGGCCTATGCCGCAGAAGAGGCTTGTGACCTTGAGACTTTGAGATCTGAAGAGAAATCCCAAGGTCAGGATCAGCCGGAACCCCTGATTCCTGATTTGCCGCCACCGATACCACCGATCCTTCATGTGGGACAGATGACCACGAACACTTTCGTGTACCATCCAACTGTGGTACAGTACCACTACCAACTGCCATGCCCATGGCAGTTGCAGGCCGCACAGTCCGCAGCTCGTGGAAGAGCGTTACCATTACCGTTACAGCCGGAGATTCTGTCACCTGGTATGCCGGCAGGAGGATCTGGCCACTACAGAGTGATGGGCAGGGCCCAAGTTACCACTGCCTTTGCCAGTGTGACAGCCCAGTCACCAAGAAGACCATCCTTGAGAGGTCGGCGGGGGTCTGCTGCTGCAGCAAGGGCCGCTTTCTTGATGAGGCAGGAGCGCCCTCTCATGTCCTTTAGCTCCAGCAGCAGTGAGGAGGACCTGCTGGCCTTTAAGTAATTCCTGCAGTTTTTATGGGAGCCACAGCATGGACTCATCCTGAAGGGTGGGCCAACATCAAAAAAAGTTTTTTTATCCAAGTTGCGCATACGTGCGCCTCATCCCTTTTTTCCCCCCTTTTCAGGTTATTTAGGGAGCCCCTCTAAAGAGGTTTTTTTAAAGGGAACATTTGCTGCTATTTTTTTACCCATTTGGATTACAATTTTGCCTATGTGGATTACAAATTGCGACTGAGTTTGGGACTCTGCTCCAGTTCTATGAAAAGCGTCAGAAGAAAAGAGACTTAAATGTGTCCGTGTGCATACAAGGTAGGTGATATTTAAAATGTTTATATTATACTTACAATAATGTATTTGCACTATTTACCATATATATGTCTCAAATATTCGCTCTGCCTCTGAGGAGTGCACGCCGCGGACTCTCCTCGTACGTGCCTGTGTATTACTTAATCGCTTAGACAATAGTACGCTGAGATTCGTAAGCTATTTGTACGCTCATGCATACGTCTTCTAAGAAGTTGCGTACATTTTGTAAATGAACGTTCGTTATTAGTGAGCGAATGTTCGCTAATAGCACATAATAACGTATATTTTGTACGCAAATACAACGAATCTATTCGTCGAATATACGAATTTTAGGAAATGTTCGACGAATGTTCAGCAAATAATTTTTTGAATGATTCGCTCATCTCTAATCCCAAACATAAAGCAAAATCTACAATGGAATGGTTCAAAAATAAACGTATCCAGGTCTTAGAGTGGCCAAGTTAAAGTCCAGACCTGAATCCAACTGAGAATATGTGGAAAGAGCTGAAAACTGCTGTTCACAAATGCTCTCCATCCAACCTCAAAGAGCTTGAGCTGTTTTACAAGGAAGAATGGGCAAGAATTTCAGTCTCTAGATGTGCAAAACTGATAGAGACATACCCCAAGCGACTTGCAGCTATAATCGCAAGAAAAGGTGGCGCAACAAAGTATTAATGCAAAGGGTCCGAATAATTTTGCACGCCCCACTTTTCAGTTTTATTATTACAAAAAAAGTTTAAATGATCCAATAAATTTTGTTCCACCACACAATTGTGACCCACTTGTTGTTGATTCTAACCAAAAATTTAAAATGTTATATCTTTTTGTTTGAAGCCTGAATTGTGGCAAAAGGTTGAAAAGTTCCAGGGGGCCGAATACTTTCGCAAGGCACTGTATATGGCAAAGAGTGCATTTCTGGGTAGAAATCATCAGTCAAAATTGATATGCTGATGATTTTAAGGGAATTTGTCAGCAATAAACACCCCCCCCCCAAGTTGAGTAAATGGTGGATGATGGTGATGCCGAGTCTGGTTATATGATTTGTATCCTCATACTCACATGTGCGCCAACTGTGCTTCAACAAATCAGTTATAAAATGCTTTGAGCTTACGCACATAATGGAAAGGAGTCAAAAGGGAGTCCTCTCGATGAATTTTACTGTTAGTTGGTGGGAACACAGAGTCGGAATGCAAGTGAGTATGAAGATAAAACATAATCAAACTCTGCATCACTTACACTATTGACTGCTTACTCTAGTTAGTGGGTGTTTTAGAGCTGACAAATTCCCTCTAAAATCCAATTTCTTCACATGTTCCTACAGCATTTCTGCAAGGTCTGTACATTCTGTACCCTAAAATGCCTAGTCACAAGCAGCATAAAAAATTGCCCCAGATGTAAGACATGCTATGGATTTCCATATCCATGGCCTATCAATTCAGGACTGTTGTTGCACTTTTTATGCATTACAATGCAGTCTGAATAGGCATGCGGGGGGAGGGGGATGACTACAACATGACCCTCAGTTATCATGTGTCATCATAAAGGACTTCGTATGGAACAGAGAGACTTTTTAGTTCCTTTTTAGATCACAACCTTTGCTCCCTCTGCAGTTATGCCCTTGTTTATGTCACAGATGTGGATTTTGTGGTGGATTTTAATGTTCCTTCTGTAGAATATTTTCTATATTATGTGTAAACCCAGACTTTTTCAAGTGTCTTCTTTTGTCAAAAATAGTAATGGAATATAAAGATAAGACTGGTTTCAGACGAGCAATCTTTTTAGAATTAACAGGACCCAGAAGAAACACTGACTTATTCAACTGAAAGACTATATTCACACTGATGATTCTCCACATGGACCATCTATCCGTGCAGATACATTCACAGCAGGCAAATCTTCCTGCTCATCAGTGTTTGTGGCTGGAATATGAGGCATGCCATATTTGCTCCATGTTTATGACTTTTAGAAGTTCTCACCACTTGAGTTTCTGGTGCCTGTGCCTAATGTTTTAAGAAGCATTTGCCTTTTAATAGCCAGTCTTGATAAATCTCCCCCATTGCTTTATCAATGTACACAGTTTACCAAGTGGTATAAATAATATATTAGATGTTTTTGGGTCAGTATGATTATGGCATTACAACATTTGTGTAGTTTTTGAATGTTTTACTACTTTTGCATAATAATAGTACATTTCATGGGAAAAAATGTTTTTATGTTGCCACTAGGGGTGAGCGAATCACTCTTCAGATCCAAGAACCAAAGTCAATTCGTTCCCCAACTTCGCTTCAATGCTCTATGTAGACCTGTCTTTGTGCAGCATTAAAATGTATGTGCTGCAGCACAAAATTTCTTATGTCCAAAGTCCAACTAGACTTCGGTGAAGAACTTCGGGCTTCAATTCTACAACTTTAAAAACATTTTAAAACAGCATCTAAAACCTCAATACCGAAGCCAACTTCTGATTGCTGTTTTAAAACCCTAGTTGCCACATTCAAAGGTTAACTTTTTTATTTTATTGTTGATGTATCAATATTAGTGTTGCGCATTGACTTCTATCTGAATTTCAGAAAAAAATTAATTAGTCCCGAAGCTAAATTTTTCTTGTGCTTTGTGGTAACGAATCAATTTTCCTTGAAATGGCGGTAAAAATAATATATATACTCACATACTCACCTCATCCATGCATGACACCTGAGGGGTTCAATGACAGGGGGTAGCGTGATCACCATTCCCCGTCATTGCAGCCGCTACCTACAATGGAATTCACTTTGTGATGACATAATTTGTTACAAATCAAATTTCTTTGTAAATTCGGTGAAGCAGCCAAATTCAATTTTTCATAACCTCACTCATCTCTAATCAATATAATAGCTTGTTTTTGCAGGACTGTTCATATTTTTTCATCCTTTTCGGGGTGCATATTAATCCTTTAATAACATTATTTTTTAGCAGAGGGAAAAAGAAAAAAAGTTTAAACTGTGTGCACAACCTCAATGGTGGCATATAAGGAGTCCCTATGTATCAGTATTATTGTGCCATAAGAATTACCCTTTTGAAATTATACTCCTCCTCCATAATGCCAAACCTGGGGGTTATTGCAGTGTATTCACATCATTGTGTAAGTACACAGCAATAGCCCTGTGATCAGATACAAACTGACTGTTTTATAAGTCACTATGATACAGTAACTTCGGGTCAGGAAAGCTGCGGCAGATGCAGCTGACACATCGACTGTGTTTCCTAGGCCGATCATACTCTTTGCATTGATTTGTTTCTAGTCAGCAGAACCATGTTGCAAATTGCCTATGACTCTACCATTAAGTTAATTAAATGGTTAGACCATGCAGCCATAACCTTGTCTTTCAATAAATATTACCCCATATCCCCATATACAACGCATATTTAATGACACATCCGACTTACAAAACGAAATTGGATGATGCCTTAAATGAATATTGACTGTTTGGTTGTCACATAAAGCCTTCATAAGGGGATTTTTTTCTCTAAAGATGCACAGGTTGAAAAAAAAGAGATTCTAATTCCTGAACAGACAAGTGTATTTAATATAATGACTAACTATGACTTGAATGATGAATGGCGGATCCAGCACCCCACTAAACCCCCATACCTGAATTGACTACTTTTTAGTAGACAGACAGTTACTCTCTTGAATTTAATTCACAGCCATATACACTATCACTTGGTCTGATCATGCTACTTTTGTGATGACTATATTGGAACATTATAATTCCTCTCCTCACTCAATCTGGAGGCTGAATAATTAAATTTTACAAAGCTCAACATATTCCCTGTAAACAGTACAGTGTTTCATTATTTTTTGGATCATGATAATGGTCAGACCTCGGATACTATTTTGTGATGTGCTATGAAGGCAGCTCTTAGAGGCCACTTCATTAAACAGGCTTCCTACAACAGGAAATTCAAGCATCAGATTTTAATTCAATTACAGACCCAATCAGCTGATCTACATCAGTTAAATAAAGCAGATTTTTACTCTGTCAGAGCTGCCGAAATTTCAGAACTTCAATCCTGCTTACATGAGTTAAATTGCTACTACTATGATTTCAGTCTGAGGAAGCTTACAGTACATTGCCACTGGCAGGGGAATAAGGGAGGTGCCTTATTAGCTAAACACTTGAAGTCCCAGACCATTAAATCTAAAATCCCATTTCTCATTCGTTCTGAAGGTTTAAGGGTGCTGGATCTGCATACTATTGCAAATGAGTTTGCAAAATATTATGTATCAATGAATAATCTCTCACAGGATATTTCCATTTACCAGCTAGATCTACCTAGCATCCAAGTTTTATTCTGGATTACATTAACCACTTCACGTCCGCCCATTGACTATAAACGTCCGTGAAGTGGTTGTTTATTTATGAATGGACGTTTCTGAATGTCCATTCAGAAATAGCAGCTGCACGCTAATCGTGCAGCTGCACAGTGGGGCACCTGCTGTCAGTGACAGCAGGGTACTCCAAAGAGAAGGCAGGGACCGTTCCCAGGGGTCCCTGCCTTGTAGATTGCTGTATACACAGTGCTCACCGAGCGCTGTGTATACAGAGCAGGAAGAGCTATTGCGCTTCCTGTTCCAGCCCGGCGGTCACGTGATCGCCAGGGCCGGGAGCGTGCAGGAGCTGCCGGGTCTCTCATAGACCCAATCAGCCCTGCACTGAGGCTGTACAGCATAGTACAGATGTGTCCACACTTAACTGATCACTTATCTCAACATGTCCTGAGATGTGTGTCACGAAGTGACGTTATAACTAAATTGGATAAATTGTAATACAACTTTCAGACACCAGGTGGCGCATTGTTTTACTAGCTAATAACTGAATTTAAGGTATTCACTTCTTACATTTAACCTAAATAGCAAAATATATTGTATACATTAAACAAATCCCTCCGAAGGATTTTTTTTTTTAGTGTCCAATGATTATTATATATTTTGCCCGCTGCCATTGTTTACCACAAGTCTATATGCCGTATGCTATGAGTTAGGTACAGTACACTTGGTGTCAGTATACAGTGTTAGTCTAGTATTATATTAGTTATATGCAAAATAGCACACACCAACCACAGTATTATGCATAGATAATTATACAATTTTAACAGTCCCATTACATGTTACAAATGTACATAATACAATTCAGGGTGTCAGTATATATCTCAATTTTGCCATGACATTTAATATTCCTTAATGATTATCCAATCGGTGTATCTAATCCTATCATGTGTGATACTGTCTGCTGAACTGTGTATCTAATCCTATTCTGGGTGACAGTGTCTGCTGAACTACGTATCTAATCCGATCATGTGTGAAACTGTCTGCTGAGCTGTGTATCTAATCCTATCATGTGTGATACTGTCTGCTAAGATGGGTATCTAATCCTATCATGTGTGATACTGTCTGCTGAACTGTGTATCTAATCCTATTCTTGGTGACAGTGTCTGCTGAACTACGTATCTAATCCTATCATGTGTGAAACTGTCTGCTGAGCTGTGTATCTAATCCTATCATGTGTGATACTGTCTGCTAAGATGGGTATCTAATCCTATCATGTGTGATACTGTCTGCTAAAATGGGTATCTAATCCTATCTTGTGTGATACTGTCTTCTGAACTGTGTATCTAATCCTATTATGGGTGACAGTGTCTGCTAAACTACGTATCTAATCCTAACATATGTGAAACTGTCTGCTGAGCTGTGTATCTAATCCTATCATGTGTGATACTGTCTGCTGAACTGTGTATCTAATAATATTCTGGGTGACAGTGTCTGCTAAACTACGTATCTAATCCTATCATGTGTGAAACTGTCTGCTGAGCTGTGTATCTAATCCTATCATGTGTGATACTGTCTGCTAAGATGGGTATCTAATCCTATCATGTGTGATACTGTCTGCTGAACTGTATATCTAATCCTTTTCTGGGTGACAGTGTCTGCTGAACTACGTATCTAATCCTATCATGTGTGAAACTGTCTGCTGAGCTGTGTATCTAATCCTATCATGTGTGATACTGTCTGCTAAGATGGGTATCTGCCGAATTTCATACCTTACCTATCCGGAAATTCGTGTTCCTGGAGTCCGAAGGCAGCACACAATGGGTTAAGTTAGGTTCTCTAGAACAAGGCAGAAGAGACTAATTAGCAGTAATTAAACAGTTAAGACAGCTGCTATAAGAGCCAGTAAGGACCACACCAACACAGAGTTTGTATGCAGCAAAAATTAAATTTATTAAGGGTGGGTTCCCTGTGCTGCCTTCGGACTCCAGGAACACGAATTCCGGATAGGTAAGGTATGAAATTCGGCAGTTCCTGGACGTCCTACGGCAGCACACAATGGGACACAGTAGCAGTGAAAGAGAAAAAGGGGGGATAAATCCAGTACGTATTACTTTCAATACACTCCTACTCAAGGCTGCGCTGTCAGACACATCCAGGCGATAGTGTTTAATGAAAGTATTCGGAAGAAGCCCATGTGGCGGCACGACATATTTCCTGTAAGGAGATATTCGCAGCTTCAGCCCACGAACGTAGATGTCGACCTAGTTGAATGAGCCTTAAAGTCCAAGGGTGATGGAAGACCCTCTAGAGAGTAACAGAATTCCACTGTGTTCTTGAGCCATCTAGAAAGGGTGTGTTTAGATGCTTTAAGCCCTTTGACTTTCCCTCAAATAGGACGAACAAGTTCTCTGCAGATCTGAAGGACTTCACTTTGCTCTAATATAAAACAGCACTGCCCTTCTCACATCCAAGGGATGCTCAGCACCTTCTTCTGAGGACAGTGCTGGCAGCACAATCTCCTGATGTAAGTTAGTGGAGGACGAGACCTTGGGAAGAAACCCTGGTAAAATTCTTAAGACAATACAATCTCCCATATCTCTCAGGTAGGGTTCACGGCAAGACAACGCTTGTATTTCTCCAATACGTCTGGTTAGAAGCAATGGCTACTAGAAACACTGTTTTCCAGGACAGGAACTTTATACTAGCTGAAGACAAAGGCTCAACGGGAGGTGATTTTAGCCCTTTTAACACCAGCCTTAAATCCCAGGATGGAAGCGGTGATTTGATAGTAGGGCGAATGTTCCTAACACCCTTGAAAAAAACGAATAACCAAAGGATTGGCTAGAAAATTTTCCATTCAGGAAGGAAATTTATTGCTGTAAATTGGACCCTTAGGGTGTTTAACTTCAGGCCATTGTCTAGGCCTCTTTTGCAGAAACTCTAATACCGCTGAAACTGAGACTCTGTGGAAAAAGATCTGAATGTTTGCCAGACTTTGGCATATTTTTCCTCGTAGCTTCCCTCCTAGACTTGACCAAAGTGGATATGACTCCATCAGACAATCCTTCTTGTCTTAGGTGTTTCAGTTCAGCATCCATGCTGTTAGACTCATTCTGGCCAGATGTTGATGGAAGAAGTTCCTCTGTGATAGAAGATCTGGCACTCTGGGAAGTTTCCAGTACCTCCCCTGGGAGAGGGACAGAGCCAGAGTGAACCATGACCTCCTGGGCCAAAAGGGCAGAATGGCTATGGCCCTGACTTTCTCTTCCTTTATCTTTCTCAAGGTTCTCTGGATGAGAGAGGAGGAGGGAAGGCATATATGAATATCCCGTGCCATGGAATCGGACAGTCCGTCCACTGCCATAGGATTGTGGGCTGGATTGAGAAAGCAGAAGTTCAGGGTCTGGTGTTGTCCCTCGATGCAAATACATCCAGTTGGGGGGCACCGAATCTTTGTATCACCTGATTGAAGACATAGCGGGAGAGAGACCACTCCCCTGGATCGAGAACATGTCTGCTTAGTACATCGGCCTTCGTGTTGAGAACACCTCTGATGTGAATGGCCGATAAGCTCCTCAAATTCTTCTCCGCCCACTGAAAAATGGCTTGGCATTCTTGAAGAAGAGACGGACATCTGGTGCCGCCCTGTTTTCTTTACATAGAAAACTGTCGGGAAGGTTGTTCTGACCTCACCAGAACGTCTTTCATGAATAGGAGATCTCTGAAATGTACTAGGGCTAGCTTGACCGCTCTGAGTTCCTTGTGATTGGAGGTGAAGTGCTTCTCTGCCATGGACCAGGTTTGCTGAACCCAAAGCTCCTCG
>ONZH01018778.1:0-45050 GCA_900303285.1 Rhinella marina | reverse complement strand
TTGTAGGAAAAAAAGGTCGAACTGGATGGACAGATGTCTTTTTTCGGCCTTATAAACTATGTTACTATGTTACTATGTTACCTTGTATGCCGGCAGGAGGATCTGGCCACTACAAGGTAATGGGCAAGGCCCAAGTTGCCACGGCCCTTGCCAGTGTGACCGCCCGGTCACTACCAAGACCATCCCTGAGAGGTCGTGGGGGTCTGCTGCTGCAGCCAGTGTCGCTTTCATGAGGCAGGAGCGCCCTCTCATGTCTTTTAGCTCCAGCATCAGGGAAGAGGACCTGCTGGCCCTTAAGTAAGGATCGTGCAGCTCTTATGGGAGCCACAACGTGGACTTAACTTGAAGGGTGAGCACTAGTTGGCGTGTTTTTTTTTTTTTTTTTTGTTGCCCTGCGTTTGTCCTCACCCAGATGGACATGGAATGTCAGAACTCCCCCAATGAAAAAAAAGTTTTACCAAATTGCGCATACGTGCGCCTCATCTCTTTTTTCCCCCTTTTCAGGTTATTGGGGAGCCCCAATAAGAGGGTTTTTAAGGAACCTTTGCTGCTATTTTTTTACCCATTTGGATTACAATTTTACCTATGTGGATTACAAATTGCAAATGAGTTTGGGACTCTGCTCCAGTTCTATGACAAGCGTCAGAAGCAAAGAGACTTAAACGTTTCTGTGAGCATACCAAGTAGGTGATATTTAAAATGTTTACATCATACCTATAATGTATTTGCACTATATTGTTTTCACTGGATTGTTTGCACTAATGTTTTTACCTTTCAGCAACGTTTTCAAGTATGTTGCCCATTGTGTGTGTATTTCTTTACAGGTGCCGCAATGGGTCCTCATATTCACTTTATAGTATTGTGGATGATTGTACTATGCCCATAGCCGGATAGACAGCACCTTACTTGTTCTACCTCAAATATACATACTGCCTCTGAGGGCGTTTTCAGATCTGACCATTTACGCTGGATCTGGCCCGGGGTCCAAAAGGTGTTGAAACGATGGCGCAAGCCTCGGATCACCTGCTGGATCACCTCCTTTTTATGCTGGTTCGGGTGGCGGTGTGTGCCATCGTAAATCGTAAACCTGGCGGTCCATCAGCTGGACTATGTATTTCAGCTGTGCAGCAGAGCTAAATGATGAGGATCGTCTGGATGCCATTTTCGAATATTCTCTCTGCCTCTGAGGAGTGCATGCCGCGGCTTCTCGTTGTACGTGCCTGCGTATTACGTAATCATGTAGACAATAGTACGCTGAGGATTCCTAAGCTATTTGTATGCTCATGCGTCTTCTAAGAAGTTGCGTACATTTTTTAAATGTACGTTCGTTATTAGTGCGTGAATGTTCGCTAATAGCACATAATAGCGTATATTTTGTACGCAAATACAAAGAATCTATTCGTCGAATATACGAATCTTAGGAAAACTTCGGCGAATGTTCGCGAATAATTTTTTGAATGATTCACTCATCTCTAATATATATATACCTGATGTTTAGATGTTCCTTTTATTTTTCCTATTTCTTTTTGTAATTTTTATAGTTATTGTATGTATGTTTCAGGACAGATGCTAATATGTTTTTCATGATGATTGGAGGAGATGTGGCTCATAAGAAGTCCAGTGCACCGTGATTACATCGTCTCAAAAATATCAATATTTTTTTAAGAAAATGAATATTTGTAATACATGTCACAATCATAAAATGCCCTGTTCCTATTCTATTTTGTCTATCTATGTCTGTTAAAATATATAAAATTTCAATAAAAACAATTGAACGAGAAAATGTACAGTCACAATGAAGCTCCTTTTTTAATGTCAGGGACAGTAAAGGGAAGTGCTAGAAAGAAAAATAATTGATCATAATAGGGAAAAGCAGGAAAATCTTTCTGCCAGGGAGTGAAAAGTGAGGAGCTGAGGCTAGGTGTGGATGGCAGTGCCTTCTAGCTACAGTTACAGCCTTATTATACAACTATGGCTGATGCAGAATCCTGACAAAGCAACGTACGCTGGCCAAGAACAATTCTTGTTTTTTCCCATTTGGAACAAAATAAGTTTTTTTGGTGTGGGGCGAAGTAAGCTCAACTACAACAGAAGCATCTCACAGACAGTTCATATTTTTCCTCCATGAACATTGCAATATACATATAAAACCGTTTTTAAACAGAGGGTAGCATTTTAAACTTCAAGTAACTAGTCAAGAAAACTAGGACAGAGCACCTCCAACAGTTCAAGGTTTGGTTTTGTTTTTTCAAAAAAATAGCAGTACAGAATGTGCATTGTTGGTTTACATAACAGAGAGTGCGCGTGGCTCGGAGCTCCCACAGGGGAAAAGGTGAATTGCACATCTCTCTAATCTTTAAAAGGGGAACTGTTCCACATCCGAAATCACCCCTGAACTAAGATAAGCGGTGTATAGTGTAAGTGATGCTGAATCCAAATATGTAATTTTATCTTTTAACTTCACTTGCATTCTGACGCTGTGCTCTGACAAAATCCGAGCAGTAAAATTGCACTCACTGGACTCAGTGCTCACTACATAATGGAGACTCAAAGAAGAAGTCCAGTGAGTGCATTTACTAGGCGAGGTTGTGGTTTTAAAGCACAGCCATCGAATGGAAGTGAGTATGAAGATAAAGACTTTCATAATCGGATTTCAGCATCATTCATTACTATACAATACTCTACTCTAGTTCAGGGGTGTTTTCGGAGATGACAGGTTCCCTTAAAGGGGCTTGGCAATCCTTGGTTCTAAGCACTTATTAAAACTGTAAAAAGAAAGCAGGCAGACAATAAACTTCCTCATATATCTTCTGCAGCAGATCTGCCTGGTTCCTTTGCTATTGGCAGCCACGCCCCCTCTGTGCTTCTCTCATAGCTCCCTGCCTCCTCCATGCCAGCAGGTGCTCTAGTCCATGGAAGGAGTGTGCTGCTCCTGGGTCCTAAAGGCACCCTGCTTGTGTCAGAGAAGTTTCCTTCTGCTGTGACTTCAGTCCCGACTTTTGGACCTAGCGACGCCCATTTACCCAGGACTTCCTGATAGGATTCCTATTTAGCTGGTTCCACACGCCCTGAATAATGGAGACTTGGATTTAGTCTGAACAGAGGCATAGATGAGTGTAGGGACCCACTCCACAGGAAGTTACCGTGAAGTTTGGTGAGTGGGCATAATCACGCATTTGCAAATATGTGTAACTAAGGACTTCCTTTTTTATCTTTAGTCGGCATAGCGCCACATATATCCAGATTTACTTTTACTCCTATTGCTTATTACATGTTGTGCAACTATATATCCATATATCTTTGTATTTCTATAATTTTGCTTTATGGATATGCACTTATGAAAATATATATATATATTTATCGCTGGTCCGAATTTTCTATTGTTTTATATAATGGGCCCCGCGAACCCTTTTGGACCTAGCGACGCCCATTTACCCAGGACTTCCTGATAGGATTCCTATTTAGCTGGTTCCACACGCCCTGAATAATGGAGACTTGGATTTAGTCCTGAACAGAGGCATAGATGAGTGTAGGGACCCACTCCACAGGAAGTTACCGTGAAGTTTGGTGAGTGGGCATAATCACGCATTTGCAAATATGTGTAACTAAGGACTTCCTTTTTTATCTTTAGTCGGCATAGCGCCACATATATCCAGATTTACTTTTACTCCTATTGCTTATTACATGTTGTGCAACTATATATCCATATATCTTTGTATTTCTATAATTTTGCTTTATGGATATGCACTTATGAAAATATATATATATATTTATCGCTGGTCCGAATTTCTATTGTTTTATATAATGGGCCCGCGAACCCTTTTGGACCTAGCGACGCCCATTTACCCAGGACTTCCTGATAGGATTCCTATTTAGCTGGTTCCACACGCCCTGAATAATGGAGACTTGGATTTAGTCTGAACAGAGGCATAGATGAGTGTAGGGACCCACTCCACAGGAAGTTACCGTGAAGTTTGGTGAGTGGGCATAATCACGCATTTGCAAATATGTGTAACTAAGGACTTCCTTTTTTATCTTTAGTCGGCATAGCGCCACATATATCCAGATTTACTTTTACTCCTATTGCTTATTACATGTTGTGCAACTATATATCCATATATCTTTGTATTTCTATAATTTTGCTTTATGGATATGCACTTATGAAAATATATATATATATTTATCGCTGGTCCGAATTTTCTATTGTTTTATATAATGGGCCCCGCGAACCCTTTTGGACCTAGCGACGCCCATTTACCCAGGACTTCCTGATAGGATTCCTATTTAGCTGGTTCCACACGCCCTGAATAATGGAGACTTGGATTTAGTCTGAACAGAGGCATAGATGAGTGTAGGGACCCACTCCACAGGAAGTTACCGTGAAGTTTGGTGAGTGGGCATAATCACGCATTTGCAAATATGTGTAACTAAGGACTTCCTTTTTTATCTTTAGTCGGCATAGCGCCACATATATCCAGATTTACTTTTACTCCTATTGCTTATTACATGTTGTGCAACTATATATCCATATATCTTTGTATTTCTATAATTTTGCTTTATGGATATGCACTTATGAAAATATATATATATATTTATCGCTGGTCCGAATTTTCTATTGTTTTATACAGGGCTGAAGGGGCTTAGCAGAGAAACTTGTTAGAAGCTGAAATAAAGAAACTTTGCAAGAGGAAGAGAGAATGAGGAGAATCTGTGATGTAACTCACTGACTGCAGTGATGTAGCAGAGCCAGAAAGGTGCTGTGGACAACAAAGTGTGAGCAATCCTAGTGTCTGTTCTGTCTATGACCACTCTGCAATGTGATCTTATCACAGACATGTTTATTCCAGCCAGACCAACAGGTCAGGAGCTTTAACCCCTTCTGAGCTGTCAGTATGGCTGAGGTCAGTGATTTCAGCAGCAGTCTGATGTCATCTGTAAATATGTGCCCTCTCCTTCCTGCACACTGTATATAGTGATATATGGTGCCCCCAATACAGTGATATGTGATCACCACTTTATACTGTATATAGTGATGTGTGACCCCCTGTATACAGTAATAGTTGACACCACCACCATACACTGTATATACTGATGTGTGACCCCCCCACCACTGCATACAGAGATCTGTGAACCCCTGTACAGTGACCCCTTTATACTGTATATACAGATGTGTGACCCCCCTGTACATTATATATAGTGATTTGTGACCCCCCCTGTACATTATATATAATGATGTGTGACCCCCTGTACATTATATATAGTGATGTGTGACCCCCTGTACTTTACATATAGTGACTTGTGACCCCCCTGTACATTATATATAGTGATGTGTGACCCCCTGTACATTATAGTGATGTGTGACCCCCTGTACATTATATATAGTGATGTGTGACCCCCTGTACATTATATATAGAGATGTGTGACCCCCTGTACATTATATATAGTGACTTGTGACACCCCTGTATGTTATATATAGCTATTTGACTACACTCATTTTCCTTTTTCCCCCAGATGAAGGGTAGTCATATATTCATAGATGATTGATGGGCTGTCAGCTGGGAGCAGGTCGTATGATGATAGACAGGAGGCTCCTCTGTATGTCAGCAGATCAATTTGTGCAGTCCGTGCACCTAAACAGAAATCTGACAGCTCAGAGCTGCCATAGATTTCTGGCTTCATTTGATTCAGAAAACTGGTGAAAATGAACATAAATTTGTTGGGGTGACTGGTCACGCCCGGTATCTCCCATTGTCACGCCCTTTAAAAAAAAAAAAGCGCAGTTAAAAATTTGCAAACACATAGAGGGAGATTTATTAAAACTCCTGTAAAGGAAAACTGGCTTAGTTGCCCATAGCAACCAATCAGATTCCACCTCATTTCCCAAAGGTGCTTTGAAAAATGAAAGGTGGAATCTGATTGGTTGCTATGGGCAACCAAGCCAGTTTTCCTTTACACCAGTTTTGATAAATCTGTCCCATAGTTTGCAACTTTTTAACACCACTTTTTAGGAACAAGGGAAATGATAACCTTCCCCCCTCATTCTGTTTTTGGCTTACATCCAGTGGCACAACTAGAAATGACTGGGGCCCCACAGCAAATTTATGAAAAGGGTAACACCCCCCCCTCCTTTACTGTTGGGACTGGGGCGTTCTTTATTATATATATTTATATTGCTATGTCTGTACAACAGTTATTCACTGATAACTGAGTTATTGATATTATCTAAGGGGCTCTTGTCTCTATGGGAACACAGGTGGGCAGGGAGGTCATGTGACTTCTCCTCTAGACATGCTTGCTGCAGTGCATGCTGGGATTGTTACTTTCACTTTGCAGCTGCTCCTCCCACACAGCCTGTCTGAGGGAGCTCCTCCAGGGAAGTGTGTCATGGTGAACAGGTTAGATAAATGACGTACAGCCAGTACATGTCACCTGAGAAATACTTCATAGTGTTGGCTATTGTCTGGGGGAATTTTGGATTTTTGATACTTAGGGTGGCCAACCCCTTTAAAGTTCTAGAAAATAGACTTTCAAACCGTTCCCTTCTTTGTCTGACTGTGTATATTAGGCCAAAAAAAGTCATGAATACAGAAGGGTTCCAATAGAAATACCCATGGTCAGGCTTTGTCCTCCCTGTTCTCATCCGGCCAGAATTAATAGTAGGCCGCAGGTCTAACTGGTAGGGATGAGAGAAGAAAGCTTTGGTTCCTAGACCTGAAGTCGCTTCACTCCAAATTTTGTTTTAATCCTGTGCAGAGATTCGTCTCCGTACAGCATTAAAATGTACAGGCTTCGGTGAGGCAAATTTGTTATCAATAAAGTCTCCACACCCCACCACACCATAAGTCAAATAGTCAAGAGAGTTTCCTGTTGACGATTTGTGTGAGAAGCAGTCAGCGTATGGACTGAGGAGAGGGTTAAGGAGGAGGTGGGGGACCCCATGCATAGCTGTGTTGAGTGTAATAGTGACATCTGTAGACATAGTATTGGTGGTTGGGCAGCTGCAATGGCAGTCGGGGGAAAATACAGAATAGGGAATGAGGAGGGGGACAACGAGCACACCATGATATATTACAGTATGATAAAAGTGGAAGGGAGGGTGGGGATTTCAATGATGATTGTGTGTTGGACAGGATTTGGGAGCTGGATCGTGGTGCTGAGGAGGACGAGGGAGGTGACAGGAATAAAGAGCAGAGGTGACATACCTCCCAAAGAACTGCTTTGGGAACTGCTGATGCCGCTGACGCTGTGGGTGTATTGGGCCCAAATCCAAAGCGATTGTCTCTAGCTCTACACAAGTATTTCCTGTCTGGCGGGTTTTCTGGACTCTGCCTGAAAACTGAAATCTTGAACTGTGCAAGCTCAGCAATAGTAAAATAATCTGTGGTTAGTCAAATTGTCATCCTGACGTCTGCCTTTCCCACTCAGACTCCTCCTCCAGTCCATCATTAACCATTGATAACAGAATGCATGGCTAGAAAACATCTTTATATGCTCAGCAATCCGCTAGTGCGTAAGCTTCATTCCCACCTGGCCAGGTTGCAGTCAGTGCAACATAACATTCAGTAGAGTCTGCCATCTTTAATGAGCTGATGGCATGCACTCACCCTAGCTGGAAGATAATTAGTCAGCACTATTTCTCCCAAGAAGCCTTTCCTTCTTTGTACTCTCATCTGGCTGAAATCATAGGCCGCTCCTTGTGATTGCCGTCATGTAGCAAGGTGCTAGCCATGGTGGACACCTGGAGCAGCTGTCACGGGAAGGTACAGTACATATCTTTCACAGCTAACTGGGTCAATGTTTTTTTTGTCGCAGCAACAAAACAGCACCCCAGCAACAAGGCAAGGTCTTTTTGACCCCCACCCCATGATTGAATCAGGCTGGCTCTCACATCAGGCACCTATTCACCTCCTCCATCTCCTCCTCCATGGACATACTCCCATTCCCAACAGCAGCAGGGCACAGTGTTGCTCCCATTCCCCCCTCTCCTATCACATGTGTTAAGTCAAGCGTTGTCATGCAATGGAGCTAATCAGCCTGGGCGACAGTAGCCACACAGCCAAGTAGTTGCTATAGTACATCAAGCACCAAACATCCTTCTGGCAGTCACCTGGTCCACTCCAACTGGGCAAGGTGGTCAGTCACAATGGCTGCTACATTGTTGCTGCTGTCACTGTGGAATAACACATTCTCCCTGCAGGGCACACATCATTACCCAGTCGTGCAATGCTTTTTAAAACAGTAAACTGGCTTGCATAAGGCACTGGCAATGTCCAGTAAACTGTCCTCACATTTCAGCAGGGGCGTAGCTAAAGGCTCATGGGCCCTGGTGCAAGAGTTCAGCTTGGGCCCCCCCCAGCGCTAGTGCACCTAGCTTTTCTGCCGGCCAAGTCAAAAACTGAACCCCCCCCATGCCAAATTCTCACCCTAACCTTTTTCCTCCTAACATTACGTAAAGTGCCTTGCGAAAGTATTCGGCCCCCTGGAACTTTTCAACCTTTTACCACATTTCAGGCTTCAAACAAAAAGATATAACATTTAAAATTTTTGGTGAAGAATCAACAACAAGTGGGTCACAATTATGAAGTGTAACAAAATTTATTGGATCATTTAAACTTTTTTTGTAATAATAAAACTGAAAAGTGGGGCGTGCAAAATTATTCGGCCCCCTTGCATTAATACTTTGTTGCGCCACCTTTTGCTGCGATTACAGCTGCAAGTCGCTTGGGGTATGTCTCTATCAGTTTTGCACATCTAGAGACTGAAATTCTTGCCCATTCTTCCTTGCAAAACTGCTCAAGCTTTTTGAGGTTGGATGGAGAGCGTTTGTGAACAGCAGTTTTCAGCTCTTTCCACATATTCTCAATTGGATTCAGGTCTAGACTTTGACTTGGCCATTCTAAGACCTGGATACGTTTATTCTTGAACCATTCCATTGTAGATTTTGCTTTATGTTTGGGATCATTGTCTTGTTGGAAGATAAATCTCCGTCCTACTCTCAGGTCTTTTGCAGACTCCAACAGGTTTTCATCCAGAATGGTCCTGTATTTGGCTCCATCCATCTTCCCATCAATTTTAACCATCTTCCCTGTCCTTGCTGATGAAAAGCAGGCCCAAACCATGATGCGGCCACCACCATGTTTGACAGTGGGCATGGTGTGTTCAGGGTGATGAGCTGTGTTGCTTTTATGCCAAACATATCGTTTTGCATTGTTTCCAAAAAGTTTGATTTTGGTTTCATCTGACCAGAGCACCCTCTTCCACATGTTTGGTGTGTCTCCCATGTGGCTTATGGCAAACTGTAAACAAGACTTTTCATGGATATCTTTGAGAAATGGCTTTCTTCTTGCCACTCTTCCATAAAGGCCAGATTTGTGAAGTGTTTGACTGATTGTTGTCCTATGGACAGACTCTCCCACCTCAGCTGTAGATCTCTGCAGTTCATCCAGAGTGATCATGGGCCTCTTGGCTGCATCTCTGATCAGTCTTCTCCTTGTTTGAGATGAAAGTTTAGAGGGACGGCCAGGTCTTGATAGATTTGCAGTGGTCTAATACTCCTTCCATTTCAATATCATCGCTTGCACAGTGCTCCTTGGGATTTTTAAAGCTTGGGAAATGTTTTGGTATCCAAATCCGGCTTTAAACTTCTCCACAACAGTATCACGGACCTGCCTGGTGTGTTCCTTGGTCTTCATGATGCAGAACCCTGAGACTATCACAGAGCAGGTGCATTTATACGGAGACTTGATTACACACAGGTGGATTCTATTTATCTTCATCAGTCATTTAGGACAACATTGGATCATTCAGAGATCGTCAATGAACTTCTGGAGTGAGTTTTCTGAACTGAAATTAAATGGGCGGAATAATTTTGCACGCCCAACTTTTCAGTTTTATTATTACAAAAAAAGTTTAAATGATCCAATAAATTTTGTTCCACTTCACAATTGTGAACCACTTGTTGATTCTTCACCAAAAATTTTAAATGTTATATCTTTTTGTTTGAAGCCTGAAATGTGACAAAAGGTTGAAAAGTTCCAGGGGGCCGAATACTTTCGCAAGGCACTGTATATCACTACAGAACATACAGGGTAAGGCTACATTCACACGTTGTTTTTGCGGCCTCCGATCTGCAGATTTTGCAGCTCAGATGCGGACCCATTCACTTAAATGAACACTGTGTGCTGTCCGCATCTGTATGTCCATTCCTATTTTTGTCCATTTTGCGGACAACGATAGGCATTGTTACAGTGGATCTGCAAAAAAAAATGGATGCCATATGGAACATCAATCTTTTTTTGCAGATCCGCAATTTGCAGACTGCAAAACACAACGTTCGTGTGAATGTAGCCTAATACAGCGCCCCATACCTCTTATATCCAGTGACGTCTCCTCTGATGTAGATCTTCTCTTTCCTCATCTTCTCCTTTCAGGCCAGATGCCATTTTTCAGCCATTTCTCATCTCTGCAGTTAGACAGAAAAAAAATTTACTTTACTACTTTTCCATCATCCTCCCGTCTTCTGGACAAATCATCCTACCACCCTCAGTACTGTGCCACTAGTACCACACAAATAGTGCCCTGCAATAATTATTGGCACACAGTGTCCTAAAATAACTGCGCCCAGCAAATAGTGTCCCGTAATAGTGTAAACATAACGTGCCCCAGAAATAACTGCGCCCCCAGTGCCAGTAAAAATGCCCCCAGTGCCCCCTTTTGCCGGTAAAAATGCCCCCAGTGCCCCCATGTGCCAGTAAAAATTCCCACAGTGCCAGTAAAAATGCCCCCATGTGCCCTCAATAGAGCTCCGGTCCAAGACTACAACAATAAAAAAAAAATAAACACTTATACTTACCTCCGTGGAGCTGGCAGCAATGCGATGCAGGCCTCTTCCGGCCTGTGTCCCGCGCTGTACGGCTCAGGCGGCGCAATGACGTCATCGCGCCGCCTGAGCCGGCCTCTGATAGGCTGCAGGCCTAGTGCCTGCAGCCTATCAGAGGAACGGGCAGGGGAGACGCCTCTCCCTCCCCTGCCCCGCAGTACAGGCATCTGTATCGCCGTCGTGAGGAAGTGCTCATCCACAATGGAAGTGCTCATCTCCCTCAGCCCCGCCGCCGCCCGCAACTATGTGCAGGGCCGCGCCGCACCTGCCTAATTGGCGGTGCGGCCCTGCAAGTGGCAAGGGGGGCCCTCGGGGCCCCCCTGACTTAGGGGCCTGGTCGCAACTACGACCGCTGCGACCCCTATAGCTACGCCACTGCATTTCAGCCATTCTTATGTGGCAAGGAACACTCTCCTGGACTTGCAGTGACAGAATGGTCTGCAGCTACAGTGCTTAATCTGCTACGTTCCAACTTAGTGGAATTCAACACTACATGTTCTAGAGCATCTGTATGCGCAAAAGTCATGAACTTTTTTTTTTTTTTTTTAGTGCACCGGGCCGCTCCAGCAGGGAGCATGTGTTGTTTTGAGGTCAGACAGTGGCAGCTCATCCAAGATTCCTTTCAGGTGCTGAAGCCCTTTGTATCCACAAAAGCCACAAAATGTGTCAGTAGCGACAACTGCTACATGAACTATCTCATGCCCCTCATATTTACAGTTGAAACCAGAAGTTTACATACACTATATAAAAAGACACATATGCATTTTTCTCAATATCTGACATGAAATCAAAATAAATCTTTCATGTTTTTGGTCAATTAGAATTACCATAATTATTATTATTTACCAAATGCCAGAATAATGACAGGGAGAGAATGTTTTTAAGGCATTTTTATTACTTTCTGCAAAGTCAGAGGTTTACATACATTTCATTAATATTTGGTACCATTGCCCTTAAACTGTACGACTTGGGTCAAACATTTTTGACATCCTTCCACTAGCTTCTCACAATAGTTGGTCAGAATTTGGTCGCCTTGCTCGCACCTGCCTTTTCAGCTTTGCCCATAAATTTTCAATAGGATTGAGATCAGGGCTTTGTAATGGCCACTCCAAAATATTGACTTTGTTATCCTTAACCCCTTAATGATGAATGACGTACTATGTATGTCATGATGTGGTGTTAGTTACCGCATCATGACGTGCACAGTACGGAATGAGTCTAAGTGTCACCGCAAGTACACTTGTGGTGACACTTGCATGTAAACGGGTGTCACGGACAGCAGAGCTGTTCGGGCACCCGGCATGGGACCAATCACAGTGGTCCCTGCATTAGAATCCCTGCGATTGGTCAGTCAGATTTGACTGACCAATCGCAGTATTCAGCAGCGCAGCTCCAATCTCCTTAAGGAGATCGGGGCTGCGCTGCTATATTTTAAAAGTTTCAGGATGGCCGAGCAGGACCCTGAGCTCCCCGCCCACCCCGCAACAGGTAAATAATACCCCCCCCCTTCAATACTCTCCAATTTCAGGATGTAACACAGCTGACAATCTACTGTAACGGCCGACATCGCTGCTGGCAGTGATGTCGGCCATTTAACCCCTTCCATGACACGGTCCATAGGGGCCACAGCATAGAAGGGGTTAACAGGGAGGAAGCTCCCTCTCCCATCGGGCGCTGCGGTGCTGTGGCCAAAAGAGAGGGAGGGAGCTCCCTCCCATCAGGACGCTGCTCTGCTGTGGCAGCGTCCCGATGGTTACCATGGCAACCGGACGCTTCACGGGCATACGGCTTGCCATGGTATATCAAGCCTGACCAGGCTCCTGCTAAAGGCAGGAGCCTGAACAGGCTTAGTGTAAAGGAAAAATACACTGTAGTACACTATATAGTGTACTGCAGTATATTATTTAGACATCAGATCCACTGGATCTTCAAGAACCAAGTGGGTCTGAGTCAAAAAAGTGTAAAAAAAAATAGTGTAAAAAAAATGAAAAACCTAAAAAAAAATCATTTTTTTCCATATACGCACATTTATAATTGAGTAAAAATAAATAAAATAAAATAATAAAATACCCTAGACATGTTAGGTATCGCCGCTACAAAAATCTCACATGACCTAACCCCTCAGATGAACACAGTAAAAAAAATAAAAATAAAAACTATGTCAAAAAAGCCATTTTTGTCACCTTACATCACAAAAAGTGTAATACCAAGCGATCAAAAAGGCGTATGCCTCCCAAAATAGTACCAATCTAACGGTCACCTCATCCCGCAAAAAATTAGCCCCTACCTGAGATAATGGCTTAAAAAATATAAAAACTACAGCTCTCACACTATGGAGATACTAAAACATGATTTTTTGGGTTTCAAAAATGATATTATTGTGTAAAACTTAAATAAATAAAAAAGTATACATGTTAGATATCGCCACGTCCGTAAAAACCTGCTCTACAAAAATCTTACATTACCTAACTTCTAAGGTGAACGCAGTAAAAATGAATAAATAATAGCTGTGACAAAATTACCAATTTTTGGGTCACCTTGCGCCAAAAAGTGTAATAATGAATAATCAAAAAATCATATGTATCCAAAAATGGTACCAATAAAAATTTCAACTATTCCTGCAAAAAATGAGCCCCTACACAAGACGATTGGAAGAAAAATAAAAAAGATATGGTGTTCAGAAAATGGAGACACAAAAACATATTTTTTCTCAAAAATGCTTTATTATGTAAAACTGAAACAAACAAACAAAGTAGACTTATTTGATATCATCGTGTCCGTAGCAACCTGCTCTATAAAAATACCACATGATCTAACCTGTCAGATGAACATTATAAAAAACAAAAAATAATCTGCCTTCCAAAAACCATACAGCGCTCCTTTCCTTCTGCGCCCTGCCATGCGCCCATACAGCAGTTTAACACCACATGTGGGTTGTTTCTGTAAACCACAGAATCAGGGTAATAAATATTTGAGTTTTGTTTGGCTGGTAACCTTAGATGTGTTAAAGAAAAAATGGACTAAAATGTAAAATCTGCCAAAAAAGTGAAATTTAAAAATGTAATCTCCATTTTCCTTTAATTCTTGTGGAATACCTAAAGGGTTAACAAAGTTTATAAAATCAGTGTTAAGTAACTTGAGGGGTGTAGTTTCCAAAATGCAATCATTTATGGGGGGTTCTACTATGTAAGCCTCACAAAGTGACTTCAGACCTGAACTGGTCCTTAAAAAGTGGGTTTTGGAAATTTTCTTAAAAATTTTAAGAATTGCCTCTAAAATTCTAAGCTTTCTAATGTCTCCAAAAAATAAAATGACATTTACAAAATGATGCAAACATAAAGGGAACATATGGGAAATGTAAAGTAATAACTTTTTTATGAGGTATCACTTTCAATTTTAAAAGCAGAGAAATTGAAATTTTGAAAATTGTAAATTTTTCAAAATTTTTAGTAAAGTTGGGATTTTTTCATAAATAAAGGTGACATATATTGACTCAAATTTATGACTGTCATGAAGTATAATGTGTCACGAGAAAACAATCACAGAATGGCTTGGATAAGTAAAAGTGTTCCAAAGTTATTACCACATAGAATGATACATGTCAGATTTTCAAAAATAGATATGGATAGTGGGCGTCCTTAGACCTTACTCATGAGAAAGAAGAAAAAAAGACAAAGGCGCACAATCGTGAAGCATGTAGAAATAGAGAGACAGCAAACAATAATGTTGGAGGCTCACCTTATAAGGTTGTGCATAAGGCACAACACTATAGCTTGCGTAGTAAAAGAGAGGTGTGGCCCGTGTCTGCTCCGAATGATGCAGCCGCAGGGTAATGGATCTTCTGGTTGGGATTCCAAGTCCCACCAAAGAGGAGTGAGTGAGCAAGAGCAAGCCTGCTAGTTTGGGGCAAAAGAATCCGGATTGGACGTCCTTGAATATTATAATTAATATTCTTTTTTATTTTTTGTATGAAAGGTGCACAGTGTAGGTCACAACGCGTTTCAGGGCTATCAAGGGCCCCTTCTTCAGGTGATAAATAGGCATAATAACAAACAAAGAACAAACACTTATATAGTATACAGACCTTAAAAAAAACGCATGAAAACCGAGTGTGTGGGCGGAGCTAAAGTGGGCGGAGCATGTGGTGGTATCAAGATAAACATTATAAGAGCCAGAATAAAATAAAAATGAGCATCAGCAAATCCTACATAAATGCCATTCATAAACAGAACATGTCAGTACTGGAGAGGTGTAAAATATAATAATATAATAGGCAATGATAGCTAATAGCGATCATGGGACCTGGCTTGGAACGCAAACCAGGAAGTGTGTCCAACCAGGTTACTAAGGCAGGAGTCAGAAATCATGACGTGTTTGGTCACGTGATCGGAGGTATCCCGATCACGTGATCCACACAAAAGTAAAAAGAAATATGATAAATAGTACATAAAGAGTACATAAAACGGTAGCGGCTCCTATTGAGGGAAGGACCAATGTAATTAAATAATGGCGCTGCCCTACGTTGGTACGCCCGGTCCTGTCACTGAATGAAATATATAGTGGTGCCAGACCCGGTCACATGATCGGAGGAAGCCCGGTCACGTGATCGGCGTTGCCAGATAGGCGTCGCCAAAGAAGAGGCTGGTCATGATGACCAGTGAGGTCACATGATCGGAGAAGAACGATTGGCCTGCTACATAGCTTGGGAAAGGAAGGGAAAAAAACGGTAACTATGGAGATGGAGAGGACGCTACCATTACATAGAAACATAATGGTAGTGTGCCTGTAAAGGAAAACTAGCAATAGTAAAAGAAGTACATGACAGAGGGTGATGAACTGTCAAAAAAATATATAAAGGGGACCAAGTCGGGGCAAATAGGTATATATATATATATATATATATATATATATATATATATATATATTTAGATGATAATATAATATATATAATATATACAATATGAATACATTTATAAAATAATGGTGTCTATGATAAAGATAAATACATATATACATAAAAAGATATAAATATATTAAAAGTATTAAAAAGACACATCCATATGTATATGCATAAGTATAAAGGTAATAGCCCACACATACAAAGGTAAACTAACGAAAGATGTTGATAAACGAGAAGTTATAAGCCAATTATTATAGTTATTGATATTCGCTCAGGTTCTAAAAAAGATAACACAGGAATGAATATAATTAATGGACTCATATGTGCATAAAAAAGCCCTAGGAGCACCTTAAGGGAGGAGACTCATAAGTTTATCTCAAAAGCCTCATTCAACCCATACGGATTGAGGCTATTGAGTTTAAAAATCCAGTACATCTCTCTGCGTCTGATGTACTGGATATTCTGTCGTTCCTGGATAGGAATTTGTTCAATGGGGGTGACGGTAAATCCCCTAGAGCTGGCTTCATGGAAGTCAGCAGCATGCCTGGAGACACTATGTTTAGGATATTTTTTACGTATATTAGACCGATGTTTATTTAGCCTGTTTCTTAGCGTCTGTGTTGTACGTCCTACATACTGTAGGTGACAGGGACATTCCAAAAGGTAAATGACATGAGTAGAGTTACAGTCTAAATTTGTCATTATTTGGAAAGTCTCACTGTTGTAATTGCTACGAAACGTTTTGCTAGAACATATCATGGTACAACATAGGCATCTTGAGTGTCTACATTTATTGCTACCATTTGGTAACTTTTTAGTAATCTCGCTGGTAGTTTTCCCTTTGCTCTTAACTTTACTAGGTGCAAGAAGATTTTTCAAAGTGCTCGCCCTTCTGTATGTCAGGCGCGGCATTCTGGGAATGATCTTACTTAGAACCGGGTCTCTCTGTAAAATATACCAATGGTCATTTAGAATTTGTTTAATTACTTTAAAATTTTGGTTATATATGGTAATAAAATTAAAACTGAATGGGTTTTCTTTGCTCTCTTTGTTTTTTTGAGGATTCTTACACTTAGGGATTAAACATTCCATTTGTGTGAGCTCAGAGGCTTTGGATCTCGCACCATTCACTATTTTTTCGGGATAACCCTTCTGGCGAAATCTCGTTGCTACAATATCACATTGGAGTTGGAAATCTTCATTAGATGTACAGTTTCGCCTTATCCTTCTGAATTGACTGAATGGGATGTTTCTTTTCCACTTACTGTGGTGTGTACTCTTGAAATCCAAGTAGCTATTGCTGTCTACTTTTTTGAAGAATGTACGAGTGGTGATGGTGTCCCCCTGGCTGGTGATTTCTAAATCCAAAAAATCTATTTTGGATTAATTGAATGTACCAGTGAGTGTGATCCCCCAATTGTTGTTATTCAAATGTTTAATGAAATTCTCAATGGAGGATTCATCACCCTCCCAGATGAAAATCAGATCATCAATGTATCTTTTGTACAGTACAATGTGATCTCTCCAGCGCTCAGACTCATAAATGAAACTCTGTTCGAAGGCACCCATGAACAGATTAGCGAAACTGGGCGCGAAACGCGTCCCCATCGCGGTTCCGCGGATCTGTTTGAAAATTTTGTCTTTTTGAAACTGAATACATTATGAGTTAGTATAAACTGGATACTTTTATTGATGAAATCCTTTTGTAATGGAGGCATATCGGTATCATTGTCCAAGAATTGCGCAGTACACTTAATTCCCAAGTCGTGTGTAATATTTGAATAGAGTGCTGACACATCCAGCGTGAGTTTGACTTCCAGGTGATATTTTGTAGATATGATATTAGAGTAGAGGAGTCCCTTAGATATGATTCTAGTCTGAGTACATGTTTTTGTAAAAATACATCAATATAATGAGATAAGTTCCTAGTGAGGGAGGTGACTCCCGAAATTATGGGTCGTCCCGGAGGATTTTTTAGGTCCTTATGAATTTTGGGGAGGTGATAAAATGTAGCAAGGGTGGCATCTTTCACTAGGATATATTCCTTTTCTTTTTTATCGAGAAAAGTGCCAACTGATGTAACTAGATGTTCTAATTCCAATCTGTCTTGTAGTGAGGGATCCTCAGATAGCTCTAAATAATAGTTTGTGTCTGATAGTATATTGTATGCTTCCTTTATGTAGTCATCCCTATTTTGAATGACCACACCCCCACCTTTGTCCGCGCTTCTAATGATGATGTCTGCATTGGATTTCAATTCTTGTAGCACCTTTTTTTCAGAGGGTCTGAGATTATGTTTATTACATGATCTTGTGTCAATGGTTGTTTGGTCACATGATCGCTATTAGCTATCATTGCCTATTATATTATTATTATTTACACCTCTCCAGTACTGACATGTTCTGTTTATGAATGACATTTATGTAGGATTTGCTGATGCTCATTTTTATTTTATTCTGGCTCTTATGTTTATCTTGATACCACCACATGCTCCGCCCACTTTAGCTCCACCCACACACGCGGTTTTCAGGCGTTTTTTTTAAGGTCTGTATACTATATAAGTGTTTGTTCTTTGTTTGTTATTATGCCTGTTTATCACCTGAAGAAGGGGCCCTTGATAGCCGCGTTGTGACCTACACTGTGCACCTTTCATACAAAAAATAAAAAAGAATATTAATTATAGTATTGCTCTTGCTCACTCACTCCTCTTTGGTGGGACTTGGAATCCCAACCAGAAGATCCATTACCCTGCGGCTGCATCATCCGGAGCAGCCACGGTCCACACCTCTCTTTTACTACGCAAGCTATAGTGTTGTGCCTTATGCTCCACCTTATAAGGTGAGCCTCCAACATTATTGTTTGCTGTCTCCCTATTTCTAGGTGCTTCACGATTGTGCGCCTTTGTCTTTGTTTCCTCTCTCTCATGAGTAAGGTCTAAGGACGCCCACTATCCATATCTACTAACTCTGGTGATACAAGAAAAAAGAGCAGCACATCGTGGGAACACGTTTTTCCCTGACTACACCTCGATTCACCATCTGGAGTAAACATGGACTACAGTCATGGCCAAAAGTTTTGAGAATGACACAAATATTATATTTTCACATGATCTGCTGCCCTCTGGTTTTTATGTGTGTTTGTCAGATGTTTTTATCACATACAGAAATATAATTGCAATCATATTATGAGTAACAAAAGCTTATATTGACAGTTAGAATGAGTTAATACAGCAAGTCAATATTTGCAGTGTTGACCCTTCTTCTTCAGGACCTCTGCAATTCTCCCTGGCATGCTCTCAATCAACTTCTGGACCAAATCCTGACTGATAGCAGTCTATTCTTGCACAATCAATGCTTGCATTTTGTCAGAATTTGTAGGTTTTTGTTTGTCCACCCGTCTCTTGATGATTGACCACAAGTTCTCAATGGGATTAAGATCTGGGGAGTTTCCAGGCCATGGACCCAAAATCTCTATGTTTTGTTCCCTGAGCCATTTAGTTATCACCTTTGCTTTATGGCAAGGTGCTCCATCATGCTGGAAAAGGCATTGTTGATCGCCAAACTGCTCTTGGACGGTTGGGAGAAGTTGCTCTCGGAGGACATTCTGGTACCATTCTTTATTCATGGCTGTGTTTTTAGGCAAGACTGTGAGAGAGCCGATTCCCTTGGCTGAGAAGCCACCCCACACATGAATGGTTTCAGGATGCTTTACAGTTGGCATGAGACAAGACTGGTGGTAGCGCTCACTTCGTCTTCTCCGAATAAGCTGTTTTCCAGACGTCCCAAACAATCGAAAAGGGGATTCATCAGAGAAAATGACTTTACCCCAGTCCTCAGCAGTCCACTCCCTGTACCTTTTGCAGAATATCAGTCTGTCCCTGATGTTTTTCTGGAGAGAAGTGGCTTCTTTGCTGCCCTCCTTGAGACCAGGCCTTGCTCCAAGAGTCTCCGCCTCACAGTGCGTGCAGATGCACTCACACCTGCCTGCTGCCATTCCTGAGCAAGCTCTGCACTGCTGGTAGCCCGATCCCGCAGCTGAAACACTTTTAACAGACGGTCCTGGCGCTTGCTGGTCTTTCTTGGGCGCCCTGGAGCCTTTTTGGCAACAATGGAACCTCTCTCCTTGAAGTTCTTGATGATGCGATAGATTGTTGACTGAGGTGCAATCTTTCTAGCTGCGATACTCTTCCCTGTTAGGCCATTTTTGTGCAGTGCAATGATGACTGCACGTGTTTCTTTAGAGATAACCATGGTTAACAGAAGAGAAACAATGATGCCAAGCACCAGCCTCCTTTTAAAGTGTCCAGTGGTGTCATTCTTACTTAATCATGACAGATTGATCTCCAGCCCTGTCCTCATCAACACCCACACCTGTGTTAATGGAGCAATCACTGAAATTATGTTAGCTGGTCCTTTTAAGGCAGGGCTGCAATAATGTTGAAATGTGTTTTGGGGGATAAAGTTCATTTTCTAGGCAAATATTGACTTTGCAAGTAATTGCTGTTAAGCTGATCACTCTTTATAACATTCTGGAGTATATGCAAATTGCCATTATAAAAACTGAAGCAGTAGACTTTGTAAAAATTAATATTTGTATCATTCTCAAAACTTTTGGCCATGACTGTACATACCAAATAGGTTGGAACAACATTAAGGGACAATTTGGAAGAAGAAAATCAAGGAAACGCAAGTATTGATGAAAAATCTTTATTGGACCAATTCAATAACTTAGAAAAACTAATGGAAGACGAGATTCAACACCATCTAGACGCGACTTTTTTGAATATATACCTCCAAGAGGGAATTGTCCCACGTGGTCTCAGACTACGTTTTGACAACTCCTTCAAAGAGGATGAAACTTTCTGCAAAGAATGGGACTTTTACCTACTGAACTGTGCTAGAGGTCTCATTACCAGACTTATTGAAAAAAGGAAATCGCTTTTCTCCAAGAAAGGCAACCTCATCTCTATTTGCCATACTGAATTAATTAAATATAAATCTCACTCTGCCTTTACTAGATTTGACCGTTTGATCACCTCGATAATCTTGACGTATGAAAAAGAGCAAGAAGTTAGCCAGGGATAGACATGATTTCGCTACTAACAATGTCAAATACTGGCTAAATTCTAATCAGGACACTCAAACCACAGAATGTACAAACCCAGTCGAGCAAACATCCACAACTTCACAAAAGGGTATACATACACATACGAGAAGGTTCCCAACCAGACCCCTTTTGGAACAATCTAAGGGTCATTTCTATATTAATAGCAATAGATCATTTAATCATTATGGTCCAAGGAAACATTTTAAACCTGTTCCTCCTCATAAACAACCATATAAATCTAATTCACATCTCCCGACTCACCAGGGACCCACTAATACTAATAATAAGCCCACCACTAACCACCTATACACTTCACCAGTGGCTCCCACGTTTAATGCAGAACAGTCAATGTCTGAGTTTCATACTCCACAGTCCACTATGGTTCAGAAGAAAAGTCATATGCCCCTTACACCAGTACCACTCCATCCGCTTTGTTTGGTGATGAAATCACTAATGGCTGTGGCCCACTCAACCTACCGCCTACACAGTTCACTGTACATTCCACTTCCCCCCCATACTTGTTCACCCAACTTCCCCTACAGATACAGTCTCCTCTGACGTAGAAGCTGATTCTTTATTAACTATACATGAGGATACACTATCCAAGGGAATAGGGGCGTCACCCAGTTCCCCTCCAACACCTTTGGATCCATTTGGCCTGTGCATCACACTGGATACACCTAATGAAACATGTGCCAACCTCTCATCACATGAATTTACCAACTTGGGCCCCTCTACCTCAGTGTCTTATTTAACACTTCCACCTATTATTAACACCAAAGCAGCATACTCTATACTAAAAAGCCCAAATACCACCTCCATTACCGATTTTTTTCACCCACTGGGCCGCAAGCCCACAAAAAGAAAACAAGAAGGGGATGTAGAGGGGGAAAAGCAAAAAAGAAATTGCAGGAGGCCAGGTCCTAATAGATCAACCATTCTCTGTACAAACTCTGGGCATATTCAATTTATCCAGTCACCAATTGTCCAAGAAAGAGATCTCTATATTATCTAAAAGGCTTTCCTTTTGCCCTACTGGCACTTTCGATGAGTTTACTCTCTTCTTAGATTTAAATAAATATATTAAAAAAACTCACCTTGAAAAACATTTTGAAATACTAAGAAATAAACCAAAGGGGAAAGAAAATGATGCCCCTGATATTCCCTTGAAAGAAGGTACAGTGACAGCAGTACCCTCGGGCTTAAAACCACCATCCACCTTCTATCCAACCTATCATAGGGGAAGTTATCTTGAAACTTTTTATTCAGTCATTTCAGAAAAGTTTAGAGGCATAAACCAAACAACCATTGACACAAGATCATGTAATAAACATAATCTCGGACCCTCTGAAAAAAAGGTGCTACAAGAATTGAAATCCAATGCAGACATCATCATTAGAAGCGCGGACAAAGGTGGGGGTGTGGTCATTCAAAATAGGGATGACTACATAAAGGAAGCATACAATATACTATCAGACACAAACTATTATTTAGAGCTATCTGAGGATCCCTCACTACAAGACAGATTGGAATTAGAACATCTAGTTACATCAGTTGGCACTTTTCTCGATAAAAAAGAAAAGGAATATATCCTAGTGAAAGATGCCACCCTTGCTACATTTTATCACCTCCCCAAAATTCATAAGGACCTAAAAAATCCTCCGGGACGACCCATAATTTCGGGAGTCACCTCCCTCACTAGGAACTTATCTCATTATATTGATGTATTTTTACAAAAACATGTACTCAGACTAGAATCATATCTAAGGGACTCCTCTACTCTAATATCATATCTACAAAATATCACCTGGAAGTCAAACTCACGCTGGATGTGTCAGCACTCTATTCAAATATTACACACGACTTGGGAATTAAGTGTACTGCGCAATTCTTGGACAATGATACCGATATGCCTCCATTACAAAAGGATTTCATCAATAAAAGTATCCAGTTTATACTAACTCATAATGTATTCAGTTTCAAAAAGACAAAATTTTCAAACAGATCCGCGGAACCGCGATGGGGACGCGTTTCGCGCCCAGTTTCGCTAATCTGTTCATGGGTGCCTTCGAACAGAGTTTCATTTATGAGTCTGAGCGCTGGAGAGATCACATTGTACTGTACAAAAGATACATTGATGATCTGATTTTCATCTGGGAGGGTGATGAATCCTCCATTGAGAATTTCATTAAACATTTGAATAACAACAATTGGGGGATCACACTCACTGGTACATTCAATTAATCCAAAATAGATTTTTTGGATTTAGAAATCACCAGCCAGGGGGACACCATCACCACTCGTACATTCTTCAAAAAAGTAGACAGCAATAGCTACTTGGATTTCAAGAGTACACACCACAGTAAGTGGAAAAGAAACATCCCATTCAGTCAATTCAGAAGGATAAGGCGAAACTGTACATCTAATGAAGATTTCCAACTCCAATGTGATATTGTAGCAACGAGATTTCGCCAGAAGGGTTATCCCGAAAAAATAGTGAATGGTGCGAGATCCAAAGCCTCTGAGCTCACACAAATGGAATGTTTAATCCCTAAGTGTAAGAATCCTCAAAAAAACAAAGAGAGCAAAGAAAACCCATTCAGTTTTAATTTTATTACCATATATAACCAAAATTTTAAAGTAATTAAACAAATTCTAAATGACCATTGGTATATTTTACAGAGAGACCCGGTTCTAAGTAAGATCATTCCCAGAATGCCGCGCCTGACATACAGAAGGGCGAGCACTTTGAAAAATCTTCTTGCACCTAGTAAAGTTAAGAGCAAAGGGAAAACTACCAGCGAGATTACTAAAAAGTTACCAAATGGTAGCAATAAATGTAGACACTCAAGATGCCTATGTTGTACCATGATATGTTCTAGCAAAACGTTTCGTAGCAATTACAACAGTGAGACTTTCCAAATAATGACAAATTTAGACTGTAACTCTACTCATGTCATTTACCTTTTGGAATGTCCCTGTCACCTACAGTATGTAGGACGTACAACACAGACGCTAAGAAACAGGCTAAATAAACATCGGTCTAATATACGTAAAAAATATCCTAAACATAGTGTCTCCAGGCATGCTGCTGACTTCCATGAAGCCAGCTCTAGGGGATTTACCGTCACCCCCATTGAACAAATTCCTATCCAGGAACGACAGAATATCCAGTACATCAGACGCAGAGAGATGTACTGGATTTTTAAACTCAATAGCCTCAATCCGTATGGGTTGAATGAGGCTTTTGAGATAAACTTATGAGTCTCCTCCCTTAAGGTGCTCCTAGGGCTTTTTTATGCACATATGAGTCCATTAATTATATTCATTCCTGTGTTATCTTTTTTAGAACCTGAGCGAATATCAATAACTATAATAATTGGCTTATAACTTCTCGTTTATCAACATCTTTCGTTAGTTTACCTTTGTATGTGTGGGCTATTACCTTTATACTTATGCATATACATATGGATGTGTCTTTTTAATACTTTTAATATATTTATATCTTTTTATGTATATATGTATTTATCTTTATCATAGACACCATTATTTTATAAATGTATTCATATTGTATATATTATATATATTATATTATCATCTAAATATATATATATATATATATATATATACCTATTTGCCCCGACTTGGTCCCCTTTATATATTTTTTTGACAGTTCATCACCCTCTGTCATGTACTTCTTTTACTATTGCTAGTTTTCCTTTACAGGCACACTACCATTATGTTTCTATGTAATGGTAGCGTCCTCTCCATCTCCATAGTTACCGTTTTTTTCCCTTCCTTTCCCAAGCTATGTAGCAGGCCAATCGTTCTTCTCCGATCATGTGACCTCACTGGTCATCATGACCAGCCTCTTCTTTGGCGACGCCTATCTGGCAACGCCGATCACGTGACCGGGCTTCCTCCGATCATGTGACCGGGTCTGGCACCACTATATATTTCATTCAGTGACAGGACCGGGCGTACCAACGTAGGGCAGCGCCATTATTTAATTACATTGGTCCTTCCCTCAATAGGAGCCGCTACCGTTTTATGTACTCTTTATGTACTATTTATCATATTTCTTTTTACTTTTGTGTGGATCACGTGATCGGGATACCTCCGATCACGTGACCAAACACGTCATGATTTCTGACTCCTGCCTTAGTAACCTGGTTGGACACACTTCCTGGTTTGCGTTCCAAGCCAGGTCCCATGATCGCTATTAGCTATCATTGCCTATTATATTATTATATTTTACACCTCTCCAGTACTGACATGTTCTGTTTATGAATGGCATTTATGTAGGATTTGCTGATGCTCATTTTTATTTTATTCTGGCTCTTATAATGTTTATCTTGATACCACCACATGCTCCGCCCACTTTAGCTCCGCCCACACACTCGGTTTTCATGCGTTTTTTTTAAGGTCTGTATACTATATAAGTGTTTGTTCTTTGTTTGTTATTATGCCTGTTTATCACCTGAAGAAGGGGCCCTTGATAACCCTGAAACGCGTTGTGACCTACACTGTGCACCTTTCATACAAAAAATAAAAAAGAATATTAATTATAATATTCAAGGACGTCCAATCCGGATTCTTTTGCCCCAAACTAGCAGGCTTGCTCTTGCTCACAGATTTTCAAAAATAAGCCTGGTCACGAAGGTGCAAAATGTTCCGGTCATTAAGGGGTTAAGCCACTTTTTAACCAGTTAAGCAGTATGCTTCGGGTCATTGTCCATTTGGAAGACCCATTTAAACCCAAGCTTTAACTTCCTGGCTGATGTCCTGAGATGTTGCTTCAGTATTTCCACATAATCTTCTTTCTTCATGATGCCATCTATTTTGTCAAGTGCACCAGTCCCTCCTGCAGCAAAACGATCCTACAACATGATGCTGCCACCACCATGTTTCACAGTTGGGATGGTGTTCTTAGGCTTCCAAGCTTCTCCCTTTTTCCTCCAAACGTAACAATGGTCATTATGGCCAAAAAGTTTGATTTTAGTTTGGTCAGACTCCATGATGTCTCAAAAAATGTAGGTCTTTGTTCCTGTGTGCATTTGCAAACATTAATCTGGCTTTTTTATGTCTCTTTAGGAGTAATGGCTTCTTCCTGGCAAAGTGGCCTTTCAGCCCATGTTGATAGAGTACTTGTTTCACTGTGGATATTGACACATATTTGTTCTTGGGTTGATATGCACATGTCGGACCAAAGCACGTACATCTCTAGGGACACAGAACCCATCACCTACCTGAGCGGTATGATGGCTGGACATTCCCATCTTGTTTGTACTTGCGTATAATTGTTTGTTCAGACAAACAAGGCACCTTCAGGTATCTTTAAATTGCACCCAAGGTTGAGCCAGACTTGTGCAAGTCCACAATTCTCTTCCTGATATCTTGGCTGATTTCTTTAGACTTTCTTATTATGCTACACAAAGAAGCAGTGTGTTTCAGGTGTACATTTAAATACATCCACAGGTGTGTCTCTAATTAACTCAGATGTTGCCAACAAACCTGGTCTGGTTTTAGGCCGGACAGTCCGGCTTTCAGATCTCCTGTCCTCCGTCTGGCGCAGGGCCTGGACGGACACATGGATGTCCTTTTGAACAGCTCACTCTCAGACAGCAGCACTTTGCAGTCTGAGAGTGAGCTGCAGGGAGAAAGTCACCCTCCCTCCCACCCCTGCAGCTGACAGAAGGTGATTTTTACCTTTAATTTTTTCAATCCACATCAGCTTCAGAGTGGGAAGGGGTGTGACCTAACCAAGTCGGGGGTGTGGTTTAGAGGGGCCTGGGGGCCGGATTTTCAAGTTTGTCTTTTGAGGGTGGCCTGAATGGCCAACCTACCTGCCCCCTTAACTGTGACCTCCACAGCACTCCGCTCCCTTAACAGTTTCATTCACATCGCCCTGCCACTTTAAGCTGACCTACCACATTGAAGAAAAATGCCTGAGTTGTTATGGAACCTGCTGTAAAACTGTGTGTATGTGGAGACTAAGAGCCTGCGAGCTTCTATTGGCTGATAAGGGTCATGTGACTGTGTGTATGGCAGTTGGGATATGAGGAAAAAGACCTGCAGGCTTCTATTGGCTAATGCCTTTTTTGGGAATATCTCAGGAATGGTACATTCTAGAGAGCTGAGACACGGTCTAAAATCTTCCCAGACACCTGAGGTACCTGTGTCCCAAATTTCGTGATTGTCAATGCGACGGCGCAGATTCCTTTAGTGGACATATACACATACATACACACACTCAGCTTTATATATTAGATAAACCCCAACAAACTGCTTGATAAAATTTCTTCTCAATAAATTAAGAGAAAATGAATGATGTGCAGTCAATCCCCCTACAGCTACAACAGAATATGCTTATATGTGTGTCTGTCCATGTGTAAGGCAGTGTAAAAAATAATAAACAGATTGTATAACAAAGTGTTCTTTTGTTGTCAGCAAGAGCTTTCAAAATAAAACACTTCCCTCCTGACTCTCAATTGGCTGACAGTCGAAGCATAATGAATAATTGCTCCTGGGGACCAGCAGAAAGATGTGTGGGAAGAGTTTAATTAAAAGCTTGTCAGTACAGTTTTACCTGGGTGACATCACCTGACTGTAATCCTGCTGTTCTGCTTTGTTGTCTATAGGATCACAAATAGGACTTGTTTTGCCTTCAGCTAACAATTCAGATAGTTCTTAAAAAACATTAGAAGCATGAAGTTGTGCTGCCAGAGAAATGCAATCAGTTTTTATTGTTCAAATGTTCTTATATGCAGCTGTTAGATGTATATGGCAGCTATTTGGAGGTGATAGAAGATCACAGATAATGAAAAAAAATGATGAAATAGGAATGTATATTCAATTGGCCTTTTCACTTCATATATTCCAAATATTAGCATACGTACATTTATGAATATACATAGAGCAATGAGAAGTGCCTTTCGTAATAATTCCAACCAGCTATAACTAATAGATGAATAATTCTTCCACATCCATATATTGTTTTCACCACCATTATTTACTTCAACATTACAGACAGTGGAGTGGAGATTTAGGAAAATTGTCTCATTGCATCCAATTAGAGATCACCTCTCCTTGGTTATTCTGCTGTTGAAGTTGTGCCATTGACTGCTGTGGACAAGAAAGGTATATATATACAGTGCCTTGCGAAAGTATTCGGCCCCCTGGAACTTTTCAACCTTTTGCAACATTTCAGGCTTCAAACAAAAATAAAAATTTTAATATAACATTTAAAATTTTTGGTGAAGAATCAACAAGTGGGTCACAATTGTGAAGTGGAACGAAATTTATTGGATCATTTAAACTTTTTTTGTAATAATAAAACTGAAAAGTGGGGCGTGCAAAATTATTCGGCCCATTTACTTTCAGTTCAGAAAACTCACTCCAGAAGTTCATTGAGGATCTCTGAATGATCCAATGTTGTCCTAAATGACTGATGAAGATAAATAGAATCCACCTGTGTGTAATCAAGTCTCCGTATAAATGCACCTGCTCTGTGATAGTCTCAGGGTTCTGTTTAAAGCACAGAGAGCATCATGAAGACCAAGGAACACTAGAGGCGGGTCCATGATATTGTTGTGGAGAAGTTTAAAGCCGGATTTGGATACCAAAACATTTCCCAAGCTTTAAAAATCCCAAGGAGCACTGTGCAAGCGATGATATTGAAATGGAAGGAGTATTAGACCACTGCAAATCTATCAAGACCTGGCCGTCCCTCTAAACTTTCATCTCAAACAAGGAGAAGACTGATCAGAGATGCAGCCAAGAGGCCCATGATCACTCTGGATGAACTGCAGAGATCTACAGCTGAGGTGGGAGAGTCTGTCCATAGGATAACAATCAGTCGAACACTTCACAAATCTGGCCTTTATGGAAGAGTGGCAAGAAGAAAGCCATTTCTCAAAGATATTCATGAAAAGTCTTGTTTACAGTTTGCCACAAGCCACCTGGGAGACACACCAAACATGTGGAAGAGGGTGCTCTGGTCAGATGAAACCAAAATCAAACTTTTTGGAAACAATGCAAAACGATATGTTTGGCGTAAAAGCAACACAGCTCATCACCCTGAACACACCATCCCCACTGTCAAACATGGTGGTGGCAGCATCATGATTTGGGCCTGCTTTTCATCAGCAGGGACAGGGAAGATGGTTAAAATTGATTGGAAGATGGATGGAGCCAAATATAGGACCATTCTGGATGAAAACCTGTTGGAGTCTGCAAAAGACCTGAGACTAGGACGGAGATTTATCTTCCAACAAGACAATGATCCCAAACATAAGCCAAAATCTACAATGGAATGGTTCAAGAATAAACGTATCCAGGTCTTAGAATGGCCAAGTCAAAGTCCAGACCTGAATCCAATTGAGAATATGTGGAAAGAGCTGAAAACTGCTGTTCACAAACGCTCTCCATCCAACCTCAAAAAGCTTGAGCTGTTTTGCAAGGAAGCATGGGCAAGAATTTCAGTCTCTAGATGTGCAAAACTGATAGAGACATACCCCAAGCGACTTGCAGCTGTAATCGCAGCAAAAGGTGGCACAACAAAGTATTAATGCAAGGGGGCCGAAAAATTTTGCACGCCCCACTTTTCAGTTTTATTATTACAAAAAAAGTTTAAATGATCGAATAAATTTTGTTCCACTTCACAATTGTGACCCACTTGTTGCTGATTCTTCACCAAAAATTTTGATGAAAATCAATGATTCACACTGAAGGTATCAAAACTATGAATTAACACATGTGGAATTATATACTTAACAAAAAAGTGTGAAACAACTGTAAATATGTCTTATATTCTAGGTTCTTCAAAGTAGCCACCTTTTGCTTTGATTACTGCTTTGCACACTCTTGGCATTCTCTTGATGAGCTTCAAGAGGTAGTCACCTGAAATGGTTTTCACTTCACAGGTGTGCCCTGTCAGGTTTAATAAGTGGGATTTCTTGCCTTATAAATGGGGTTGGGACCATGAGTTGTGTTGGACAGAAGTCAGGTGGATACACAGCTGATAGTCCTACTGAATAGACTGTTAGAATTTGTATTATGGCAAGAAAAAAGCAGCTTAGTAAAGAAAAACGAGTGGCCATCATTACTTTAAGAAATGAAGGTCAGTCAGTCCAAAAAATTGGGAAAACTTTGAAAGTGTCCCCAAGTGCAGTCGCAAAAACCATCAAGCGCTACAAAGAAACTGGCTCACATTAGGACCGCCCCAGGAAAGGAAGACCAAGAGTCACCTCTGCGGAGGAGGATAAGTTCATCCGAGTCACCAGCCTCAGAAATCGCAGGTTAACAGCAGCTCAGATTAGAGACCAGGTCAATGCCACACAGAGTTCTAGCAGCAGACACATCTCTACAACAACTGTTAAGAGGAGACTGTGTGCAGCAGGCCTTCATGGTAAAATAGCTGCTAGGAAATCATTGCTAACAAGCAGAAGAGACTTGTTTGGGCTAAAGAACACAAGGAATGGACATTAGACCAGTGGAAATCTGTGCTTTGGTCTGATGAGTCCAAATTTGAGATCTTTGGTTCCAACCACCGTGTCTTTGTGCGACTCAGAAAAGGTGAACGGATGGACTCTACATGCCTGGTTCCCACCGTGAAGCATGGAGGAGGAGGCGTGATGGTGTGAGGGTGCTTTGCTGGTGACACTGTTGGGGATTTATTCAAAATTGAAGGCATAGTGAACAAGTATGGCTACCACAGTATCTTGCAGCGGCATGCTATTCCATCCGGTTTGCATTTAGTTGGACCATCATTTATTTATCAACAGGTCAATGACCCCAAACACACCTCCAGGCTGTCTAAGGGCTATTTGACCAAGAAGGAGAGTGATGGGGTGCTACGCCAGATGACCTGGCCTCCACAGTCACCAGACCTGAACCTAATCGAGATGGTTTGGGGTGAGCTGGACCGCAGAATGAATGCAAAAGGGCCAGCAAGTGCTAAGCATCCCTGGGAACTCCTTCAAGACTGTTGGAATACCATTTCAGGTGACTACCTCTTAAAGCTGTATGAAAATACAGAAAACTCTTTGAATGAGAAGGTGTGTCCAAACTTTTGGTCTGTACTGTATATATATATATATATATATCACCTTGTGCTTTGTAGACAAAGTTGTAAAGGTAAAAAAAATGTGTTTACAATATATTCTGACAGAAATTCATTCTGGAGCAATGTATGTGAATGGGATATTTAGTACCCCATTTATATGTTCAGGAAAATATCTATACAGTATAATGAAAAAACTGTGTATTTTAAAATCTGCAAGCAGTTCTGCTGGCCAATCCAACCCAGATTTCAGCTGTAGATTTCTGTAACAAAAAATGTGTGTCTGTGTGAGATCTGTGCAGAATTACCATTGCATGATCCACTTGGGGGGCGGAGCTTGCTGCCGACGGAGCTGGACACGTCTTGAGCTCTCTCCTGTCCACTCGAGTTACAAGCGGCAAAAAAGATGATTCACTCCTCGCGCTCCTGTCTACCCTCTTTTTTTTGGATCCTCTGCTCCGCAAACTCATCATTAGGGGTAAGACAAGCCGTGCCTGCCATTTTTCAGAACTATTTTGTTCTCCAGCTATTAGCTACAGAACAATTAGTCGAGTTTTAAAGGGCCACTGACCCAATTTTTCTTTCTCTGTGAAAACAGAGGACCAGAAGTATGTAACCCACTTTGCACATATGTAAACTTCCCTCCCCAATAGCTCCTTCACCGCTACCATATATACAAAATCCTGCTCACAATGGTCAAGTATGGTAACTCCAAGGGGTCTGGTCCCAATGAAAAATCAAATGGAATCAGAGGGGAAATGGATAAGTTTATGAAGAGAAACAACGTCACCCCTCAAAAACCCTCTGCTATACATAGATCTCATTCCCCTGCAAAAGATATGGGTGCCTCCTCCAGAGAAGACTCGGCTGAGGAAGCTTTAAGTGACTCAGAAACCATGTCTCAGTCAGATTTACCTCTGTCTAGATCTTTCCTTCAAAAAAACCTAGATAGGGCCCTCTCGAAAGCACTGCAACCTTTATCAGAAGATTTAAATGATATCAAGCAGGACCTTAAATTACTGGGTCACAGGGTTGAGTCTCTGGAAAACTTACAGTCTGTTATAAGTGAACATTCCACAGCTACAACAAATAATTTTGTAAAATGCCAAACATATCTGAACTCGCTTTTTGACTATGTGGAAGATCAGGACAACAGGGGAAGAAGAAATAATCTCAGACTTAAAGGCATACCAGAGTCTATAACCCCTGCTGACTACAGTTCAAGAAGTATTTGTGACAGTCCTGGGCGAGGACCACTCAGACAAAATAACCATAGAAAGGGTCCATAGGGCTTTGAGACCTAAGCCTAAGCCGCAGGATCCCCCAAGAGATGTCATATGTTGCCTCATGGACTTTAGAACTAAAGAGGCAATTCTACGCCAGCACAGAGAATGTGTCTTATTGAGAATCAAGAAGTCCATATTTTTCAAGATCTGGCTCCTCTCACCCTGAGGAAAAGACGTGCCTTAAAACCTATCACAGACTCATTAAGATCCAAAAATATACAGTATAGATGGCTTTTCCCCTTTGGCCTCCAAACTACAATTGAAGGAACCAGATATATTATTCGTTCCAGAGCAGATGCTAACAAGCTACTTGTCATACCGGAAATACCTCCTTCTGCAGTGGAGGACTGGGCTCAAATCAAGGACCTATCTGACTTACCTACTATTCCTCCACCTACTCCCTGGGAGACCACCCAACCTGAAAGATCAAGCAGAATGAGAAGAAGATCTGGAAAGCTGACCTCTAAAAGGCTTCGCACTGAAAACGCCTGAGCTCCATTTGCTCCTTCGTGAAAGAACTCACATATTTACATATCCTTTTGTTCCCACTTTATATCACAAAACAAAGGGAAAAAGAAATCTGATACTTCAGAATGTTTCTAACAGTTTTTCTTGTGACAGGTTAATAATTTGCTCTGTTATTTAGTGGTAGTGGAAGGGGCATTGAAGATGTCAGTTGACAATTCAACCCCTCCTTCACCCACAACTTATCTTTTATGCTATTCTCAAAGTATTCTCTGAATGCTGCTATGTTAAATGTCAACCTTACAATGTTTTAGGTTTGTTGTTTGTTACCTCACTCTCTTCCCTATGGCCTTTCCTCCCCTTTTTTCCCCTTCTCTCTTCTACGCAGGTCGTACCATTAGCTCAAGAATCCCTATTCCTACTGACTACCGAAGCTTCACCAGCTCCAATCACTGCAGGTCTCCAAACAAAAATGACTGACATTACATTGTTGTCCTTCAATGTACGAGGTATCAACGCCCCTTCGAAAAGAGGTCAGATCTTGGCTTACTTCAAAAAGCTACACATTAACATCTGTATGCTGCAAGAGACGCACTTTAAGAAAAGCCATTTACCTACAATGAGTAAAACATATTTCCCATTCTGGTACCCAGGGGCGTAGCTAAAGGCTCATGGGCCCCGGTGAAAGAGTTCAGCTTGGTGCCCCCCCTTCCCTCAGCGCTGATGCACCTAGCTTTTTTGCTGGCCAAGTCAAAAATTGAACCCCCCATGCCAAATTCTCACCCTAACCTTTTCCCTCCTAACATTACGTATATCACTACAGAACATACAGGGTAAGGCTACATTCACATGACAGTTGCTTTTGCGGCCTCCGATCCGCATATTTTGCAGCTTAGATGTGGACCCATTCACTTCAATGGGTCAGCAAAAAATGCGGACAGCACACCGTGTGTTATCCGCATCCATATGTCCGTTCCGTAGCCCCGCAAAAAAAATAGAACATGTCCTATTTTTGTCCGTTTTGGGGACAAGGATAGGCATTGTTACAGCGGATCCGCAAAAAAAAACGGATGCCATACAGAACATCATCCGTTTTTTTTGTGGATCCGCAATTTGCAGACCGCAAAACACAACGTTCGTGTGAATGTAGTCTAATACAGTGCCCCATACCTCTTATATCCAGTGATGTCTTCTCTGATGTAGATGTTCTCTTTCCTCATCTTCTCCTTTCAGACCAGACGCCATTTTTCAGCCATTTCTCATCTCTGCAGTTTGACAGAAAAAAATCTTAGTTTACTAGTTTTCCATCATCCTACCGTCTTCTGGACAAATCATTCTACCACCCCCAGTACTGTGCCACTAGTACCACACAGATAGTGCCCTTCAATAATTATTGGCACACAGTGTCCTAAAATAACTGCGCCCAGAAAATAGTGTTCCTTACAGTAATAGTGTAAACATAACGTCCCCCATAAATAACTGTGCTGATACTGTGCCAGGGTGCCCCCCACAGTAATAATGCTCCCCAAAGTCCCAACTAATAATAATCTGCCAGAGTGCACTTGTTAGTAATAGTGCCCCCAACAGTACTAATGTCCCCACTGTGCCCCAGAAGTAATAATGCTTCCATAGTGCCCATACTAGTAATCATGTTCCCCAGAGAACCCCAGAAGTAATAATTCTCCTTATAATGTGACAGTACAAAAATGCCCCTTCATGTGTGCCAGTGCAAAAAAAAACTTTTAATGTCCCCAGTTAAGCTAATGTCCCCATAGTGCCCCCATAATGTGCCAGTATAAAATACCCCTAAATAGTCCCCCCTCGTAGATGCCCCCATAGTACCTGCCATAATGTGTCCCAGTATAAAATGCCCCTTCTTTGTGGACTCAGTAGATGCCCCCATAGTGCCCCCCAATAATGTGCCAGTAAGAAAAGCCCCCATAGTGCCCCAATAATGTGACAATAATGTCAGTAAGAAGTGCCCCCAATAATGTGCCAGAAGTGCCCCCAAAATTTCCCTCCCAATAATGTGCCAGTAAAAAGTGTCCCACCTCCATAGATGCCCCCTAAATCATGTGCCAATAAGAAATGCCCCAAGTGCCCCCATGTGCCAGTAAGAAATGCCCCCATGTACTAGTAAGAAATGCCCCCAGTGCCCCTATGTGCCAGTAAGAAATGACCCAGTGCCCCCATGTGCGAAGAAATTCCCCCATGAGCCAAGAAATGCCCCCAAGTGCCCCATGTGCCAAGAAATGCCCCATGTGCCAGTAAAAAATGCCCCCATGTGCCAGTAAAAATGCCCCTAGTTCCCCCCATGTGCCAGTAAGAGAAATGCCCCCAGTACTCCCATGTGCCAATAAGAAATGACCCCAGTGCCTCTATGTGCCAGTAAAAAAATGCCCCCAGTGCCAGTAAGAAAGGCCCCCAGTGCCCCATGTGCCAATAAGAAAGGCCCCAGTGCCCCCCTGTGCCCACATGTGCCAGGAAAAAAATGCCTCCAGTGCCCCATGTGCCAATAAGAAATGCCCTCAGTGCCCCCATTAAGAAGAGCTCCGATCCGTTTGCATCATACAAAAAAAAAATAAACACTTATACTTACCTCCATCAGCGATGCGATGCAGGCCTCTTCCGGCCTGTGCCCCTCGCTGTACAGACGGCGATACAGATGAATATGGAGATGAGCGCTTCCACAATGGAAGCGCTCATCTCCCTCTGCCCTGCCGCCGCCATTGCCTCCTGTGACCAGGGCCGCACTGTGACCGCTGCGACCCCTATATCTACGCCACAGCCCCTCCATGTCTGGAGCCTCTTGCGGAACCAGTATCGGAATTAGTAAAAATACTTCTTTCACATACTCCTCGCATATTACTGTTGATGAGAGTAGATTTGTATTTGTTAAAGGCAAAATTGCAAATCAGACTATCACATTTGGGAACATATATGCTCCAAATCAAAACCAAATCTCTTGGATTATTGAAATGTTGCATAAGTTCTCTAGTTTTGCCAAAGGAATTGTACCTTTAGGCGGGGAGTTCAATGTTGCATTAGACCCCCTCAAGGACTCCTCCACAGGTCAATCCTCCCTTTCCTTCAAAACACTCAGTAAACTTAAAAAACAATAAAGGCTTTAAGGATGTATGGAGATTTTTCAATCCTCAAGAGAAAGATTTTACGCATTTCTCCTCCTCCCATCAGTCTTACAGACGTCTTGATTATTTTTTCACTCAAATCGACACCTTACAAAAGTGCTCCAACCCTAAGATCCTGACTCATGTGTTTTCAGACCATTCACCAATCAGCATGCAAGTTCATATTTCTTCACTTCCAAAACAATCCCCTACTTGGAGAATAAATGACACTCTCCTCAAACATCACACCCATTGTAAGTAACTCAAAGACAAGCTTATAGAATTTTTCCATATTAATGATTCACAAAATATCTCCACCTCAATCTTATAGGAATCCCACAAAGCATATTTCAGGGGAGAATTCATATCATTGGATTCACATGTTAAAAAAACACATGATAAACAAGTTCAAGACCTTCTCCAACAAATCTCCTCATTAGAAAAAATAAAGAAAAAGTCTAAAGCTTTAACTAATGAGAATCTACTTACTTCATTGCAATCTGAATTAAAAAATGTTTTGAATCTACAATCTGCAAAAACATATATAGCCTTCAAACATAAATACTACGCGCATGGAGACAAACTCACAAAGTTCATGATAGCCCAAGTTAAAGCTAGGAAGAGCAAATCCTTTATCTCCGCAATACATACCTCCACAAACATTAAGAAACATAGTACCCCTGATATTGCAACAGCGTTTAGAGAATTTTATTTGGCTTTATATAATCTCAATAAATCAGACTCCCCCCAAGATAGGATACTTAAGGCTGACCTCACCAAACACTTCCTAGACTCTATTGATCTCCCGCACATTACGCCTTCACAAGCTGAGGATATATGCAAACCTTTCACTGCTGAAGATATTCTTGCTGCACTTAAAGCAGCTCCAAAAAACACGTGCCCTGGCCCTGATGGTCTGACCCCATTCTATTATTTAACATTTCAAGATATTTTATTACCGCACATGACCAAACTTTTTAATTCAGGATTATCTGGCATCCCCTTCCAACCACAATCTCTAATGGCACACATTTCTATAATTCATAAAGAAGGTAAAGACACTACCCAATGTGGAAGCTATCGCCCTATCTCACTCTTAAATTCAGACCTTAAATTATTTGCATATTTACTTGCAAACAGACTTAAAAAGCTCCTGCCTGAGCTGATTGACCCGGATCAAGTGGGGTTTGTCCCTCAAAGAGAGGGTAGAGAAAACACCTACAGAATGCTTCTTTTGATGCATTTAGCTAAAACCAAGAAGATTCCAGCTGTTTTATTAGGAACAGATGTGGAAAAAGCTTTTGACCGCGTAGACTGGTCTTATATCAGACAAGCCTTAATGAAATATCACATACCGGTCAAATTTATTGATGCAATCTTCACTATGTATTCGGGTCCTTCGGCACAGACAGCAGTTAATGGCCAGTTTTCAAAACCATTCAATATTTCAAATGGAACACGGCAAGGATGTCCACTCTCCCCTCTCCTCTTCATCCTAACTGTTGAAACCCTTCTACAAAAAATCAGGAGTTGTACTAATATCAAAGGAATAATGTGTGGAGGAAGGGAACACAAAGTAGCAGCATTCACTGACGATCTTCTATTCATTTTGCAACAATCGTCTAACTCTCTAGCTCATTTACAGCCTATTTTTGAAACCTTTGGCCTTATATCAGGTTTTAAATTCTAATAATAAACTAATAAACTAACTAATAAACTAACATACCTCTTTCAAACGCTACCCATACATATATCTTCTAATTTTTTTTTAAGGAGGTTAAGCAAATCTTCCTTTCATTTATATAGAATCAGAAAAGCCCCAGAGTTGCTTACTCGACACTCATCAGATCCAGATCGCTTGGTGGTTTGGGCCTACCAGATATCAGAACATACTATGATGCAGTTCATTTAACCAGAATGATTGAGTGGCTATGCCAACCTGCACAGAAATATTGGATTCATATAGAAGACAGCCTCTCACAAATTCCTTTGAGAAGCCTGGTGTTGTGGGAACAAACCACCCCTTATCCATCACTTACTTCAAACCTGCTTACTCGCCCCACTTTGATCTCTTGGCAAAAGCAAAACCCAATACATAGGTTCGCTTCCAAAGGCTCTCCCCTCCTTCAAGTAAGGGATGCTCTCAAATTAAAACCTTCCGAATCAGAATCGTACAATAAGCCATTATGCTCCCTTCTTTTAAATGGCGCAATTCCAACATTAGAGGAAGCCAGGACTATACTCAATAACCCATCACTTAATATTATCACATATTCTTCTCTCAAAAGCGCACTTAAAACGTATCTTGGTTTACATAATCTCAATACTCAAGTATCTAAATTTGAGTCACTCTTCCAACAAACTAAACCTCGTAGGAAGTTACTTTCCTTTTTCTACCACATTTTTTTAAACACCTGAGAAGGGCAATTGAAAGATCTCACTTTTATAAAAGCCTGAGAAAAGGATTTAAATATGACCTTCTCTGAGCTGTGAATAAGACAAATCCTGGAATCCCCCAAGATTGATGGCTCCTACCCGCCCATCTGTTGGAAATGTGGATCTGAACTTGGATCCTTTTTCCACATGTGGTGGCAATGTGCTCAAGTCACCCCTTTTTGGTCGGAACTTGTGAAAACCATTAACCTGATATGCAATACCTCTATATTAATACCAAACTTCTGCTTCGCCCCTTAATTACATCTGCCAGATTGCTTCTTGCTTCTTCCTGTAATGCTCCTATCTCGCCCTCTATTCATAAATGGATCGCTAAGGTAGACCAAATCTACAAATTAGAAGAGATATCTTATTGGGAATTTCGTAATCATAATAAGTTTGAAGTGATTTGGCAGCCCTGGAAGATGTATAGGAACAAAGACTCTTTGTAAACAAGTTATTATTCCAACTGAGTTGAAATCTACTCACACAGATGTCTATCCTCTGTAGAAGGACATTTCATATTCAATGTTTACTCATAGCAATGTGTTTGGTTATTTCCTGAGACTAATCTAGTCTGCATATACCATGTCAGTCCCCGACTAGTCTTTGCCCCCCCCCCCTTCACGTTCTTTTTCCTTCGCTCCCCTGTTTTCCCTTTCTCTTCCTCCCCCCTCCCGTAAACCTTTATCCCCTACAGTGGGATTACTTTAAGTACGGTATTGATTCTGTTTGATTTCCTTTTATTAAGGTATTGTGTTCAATAAAGATAATATTAATGTTATACACAATTACATATATAAAAAATTGACAGCATTAAAATTAGCATTTAATCCAGGTCAAACACTGCCAAATGAAACAGAAATGTACCACCTTTGTCAGTTCTACTAAATTGTACCACTATTGTGTTTGTCGTCTGATAATAGTGACTGTGTTATAATTTTGTCCTGCACGACAATTGTTCCTTACACTAACTCATACTGCATTTATAATGTACGTGTTTGTCCCTGTATCTTATTATGCTTGCTTCATTCAATAAAAAGACAATTTGAAAGAAAGAATTACCATGGCCTAATAATTCATCTCTTTGCATATTATAATGATCTAGTGAAAATAGATTCATAAATAATAGAAATTAAATTCAAGTAGCATGAAATCACTATATACTTACAAAAGGAAAGTGCAGTATTAACAGACTGCATCTCTAGATCAATTTAACATTTTGCCTCATTGCAGCATTATATAATACAGCACAAAAGCAGATAGTTTAAAAATTATGAAAAAAGCACAAACACGTTCATAATCCAAATACTTGCCCTTGGTTTTGGAACCTCCCACACAGAAAGGAATCTCCCATGGTATACCTCATTGACACTGAACATCACATACAAAATAATATACATATATATTAGAAAGACCCGGCTTCGCCTGGGTATATTTCATCTATTTATTTAATGTTTCTGTGTGTCGTTGCAGAGAGAAAGTCAATGCAGCTGACAGAAATTGATTTTTACCTTCATTTTTTCAATCCCTATTGACTGCGGAGTGGGAGGGGGCGTGGTTTAATGGGACACGGGGGGGGGGGTTAAGTCCTTCATTTCAGGGTTGCCTGAATTATAGGTTAATGCCATGGTAATTTGAGGAAACACAATGGGTAGCAGTGGAAGAAAACATTGCTTTGCGCGGGTATATTTAATCTATTTCATTTAATGTTTCTGTGTGTCGTTGCAGAGAGACACACAGAAACATTAGCAGTGGAAGCAGTGGTAGCAGTGGAAAAAAACATCTTTTATTAGTACTGAATGGTCGTAGTCTAAAATTTGTCAATTTCATCTACGATTTTTGTGTGTCGTTGCAGAGAGAAATTCACCCTCCCACCCCTGCAGCTGATTTTTTTCAATCCCCGTTGCCTGCGGAGTGGGAGGGGGCGTGGCCTGGCAGAGTTGGGGGTGTGGATTATCAAGATGCTTCGAACGGTTGTAGTCTGAAATTAGTCTATTTCATCAAAAATTTTGTGTGTCATTGCAGAGAGAAATTCACCCTCCCACCCCTGCAGCTGACAGAAGTTTATTTTTCCCTTCATTCTTTCAATCCCTGTTGGCTGCGGAGTGGGAGGGGGCATGACCTGACAGAGTTGGGGGTGTGGCTTAGCAAAGCGCTTCGCATAGGTGATTTAATCTATTTCATTTAATGTTTCTGTGTGTCGTTGCAGAATGGCTGCAGAGTGGGAGGGGGCGTGGTTTGACAGAGTTAGGGGCGTGGCTTAGCAAGACGATTCGAACAGTTGTAGTCTATAATTAGTCTATTTTATCTAAAATTTGTGTGTGTCGTTGCAGAGAGAAATTCACCCTCCCACCCCTGCAGCAAACAGAAGTTTATTTTTACCTTTATTTTTTCAATCCCCGTTGGCTGCGGAGTGGGAGGGGGCATAACCTGACAGAGTCGGGGGCGTGGATTAGCAAGACGCTTCACATGGGTGTATTTAATATATTTCATTTAATGTTTCTGTGTAGTTGCAGAAAGAAAGTCAACCTCCCACCCATCCCTGCAGCTGACAGAAGTAGATTTTTACCTTTATTTTTTCAATCCCTGTTGGCTGCGGAGTGGGAGGGGGCGTGGCCTTACAGAGTCGGGGCGTGGCTTAGCAAAGAGCTTCGCATAGGTGCATTTAATCTATTTCATTTAATGTTTCTGTGTGTCGTTGCAGAATGGCTGTGGAGTGAGAGGGGGCGTGGCCTGACAGAGACGGGGCGTGGCTTAGCAAAAGGCTTCGAACAGTTGTAGTCTATAATTAGTCTATTTCATCTAAAATTTTTGTGTGTCGTTGCAGAGAGAAATTCACCCTCCCACCCCTGCAGCAAACATAAGTTTATTTTTACCTTAATTTTTTCAATTCCCATTGGCTGCGGAGTGGGAGGGGGCGTGACCTGACAGAGTCGGGGGCATGGATTAGCAAGACGCTTCGCATGGGTGTATTTAATCTATTTTATTTAATGTTTGTGTGTGTTGTTGCAGAAAGAAAGTCAACTTCCCACCCATCCCTGCAGCTGACAGAAGTTGATTTTTACCTTTATTTTTTCAATCTCTGTTGGCTGCGGAGTGAAAGGGGGTGTGGCCTGACAGAGTTGGGGGTGTGACTTAGGGAGACCTGGGGCGGGGGTTTTAAGTACTTCTTTTAGGGTGGCCTGAATTAAAGGTTGATACCATGCTTATTTATGAGCCCACGCAATAGGCAGCAGTGGAGGAAAACATCTTTTATTACTACTGAACTGTAGTAATAAAAAAAAACATAAGTTATATTTATGGTAACCGGAATACCTTTAACAGTGTCAGTAAATAGAAATGGATGAGATCCTCAGCTGCTGATAATTACCTGGTTGTTATGGAAACCTGCCCTCCCTGTGTGTGCCTTTGCAGAGAATGGCAGTTGGAGTTTAAAACCAAAGTTCCCAGTTGTAATGTTGGCTAATGGAGATCATATTTTGGGGATATCTCAGGAACGGTATGTCCTAGAGAGATGAGACCTGGTCTAAAACCTTCCCGGACACCTGATGTACCTGTGTGCCGAATTTGGTGAAAATCGGTCCAGTAGTTTGGTCGCGCATAGAGAACAGACAGACAGACAGACAGACAGAAACTCATTTTTATATTATTAAGATATATATATATATATATATATTAGAGATGAGCGAATTGAAGCTGACGAAGTGGAATTCATTACAAATTTCATAGAAAATTCGATTCGCAACGAATGCGAATTTCCTGGTGATTCGTAGTAACGAATCTTTTTTTTTTTCCTAAAATGGCCGCAAGCACATGGCATGACATGGGGGAAGGATCTCTGGGACAAAGAAGTAAACACCCACAATGCGATCACATGCAGACATGTAGCCAATCAGCAGCCAGCCAGGTCCTGTCAAGTATATAGCTTGATCACAAAAATCTATGTGCGACATTTGTCTGGGTCGCAGTCAAAATAGCCACCATCAGCAGGGTGTGAGTTAGGTCTACGATAGTTTCTGCACGTCACGTTAAAAAAAAAAAAAAAATAAAAAAAAATATAAAAAATATATATATATATATATATATATATATATATATAAAAATAGTTTTTTTGTTGTTTTAGCTCAGTGATACGAATCCATTTCACACATCTGCGTGGAACCATTCTGTGTGTCACAGTTCAGCTGTCCACTCACTACAATCCGTATTTTCTGTCCAGGTGACACTTTCTGTACGTCACTTAATCCAACAAGGTCTTTTACTCTCACGTATATAGCTTGATCAAAAAAATCTCTGTGCGACATTTGTCTGGGTCGCAGTCAAAATAGCCACCGTCAGCAGGGTGTGAGTTAGGTCTACGATAGTTTCTGCACGTCACGTTCCCAAAAAAAACAAAAGTAAAAAAAAAATATTAAAAAAAATATATATAAAAAAAATAGTTTTTTTTGTTGTTTTAGCTCAGTGATACGAATCCACACCCACAATCCACACCCACAATGCGATCACATGCAGACATGTAGCCAATCAGCAGCCAGCCAGGTCCTGTGATGTCACAGCCCTATAAATAGCTCTGCAGCGCTGGAAAGCGCCATTTGCTATTCATGTTAGACCAGAGGAGAGATAGGGCAAGCGATAGGAAAACGTTTCAAAAGACAAGAAAAGAGATCAGGGATAGATAACCTGAATTGCAGGGATAGGAGAGGGACGATATGTGGACAGAAAATCAGGCAGTGAATCGCTATCCATATACACTGCAGCAGCAGTGCCTCTTGTACAGCACTGCACTGTCTTCTGAAGGCTGTTTTGGGGTGCTTCATGCAAAGAAGCACCACTAGTGTCACTTTTTTGCAGTGCAGTGCAGTGAAAGAGGGTCAGAGCCTTGTTTAGGGGTACATTAAAAAAAATATATATAAAAAAAATTATTAATCTCAGTTTCTGGGATTATTAGTTTTAGTTTTAAATAAATATTTGTGGCCTCATTCGCCATCCAAGCAGAAAAGTGTGACATTGTTGTAAGGTAGTCAGTGAATATCTTAAAAAAAAATAATATATCTCAGTTTGTGGGGTGGTTAGTTTCAAAAAAGTATTTTAGGCCTCATTCGCCATTCAAGCAGAAAAGCGTGATATTTAGAGATGAGCGAGCATACTCGTCCGAGCTTGGTGCTCGTTCGTGTATTACTCGTGGTACTCGTAAGTACTCGATGCTCGGACGAGGATCTCGCCATGCTCGAGGAAATGACAACTTCCGCATTGTGCATTTTTGGCGCCTATAAACTCAGCCAATCACAAGCCAGGAGACTCTGCGGTACACCCAGCATCACGTGGGGCCCTTACATGTCGATAGCAGGGGTTGGCTGGTGTGATCAGGTGACCCTGGAATATACTAGTGACGGCCCGCGGTGCTCGGCTCAGATGCTGTCTGGATGTCGTTAGGGATAGAGCTGCTGCGTTTCAGGGAGGGTGTTAGGGCCTGCATTTAGTTCTTTGTTAGGCAGGAGTGATCTCAAAAGAACCCAACAGCCCTTCTAAGGGCTACAAGACATTTTTTTTTTGTCTCCTGGCTTGGCTAGCTGGATGGCACTAGTAGTGCCGCTATCGCCATATATAACCCTTTTTTTTATTGTTATATCTCAGTGATACAAATCTATTTTTTTATTGTTATATCTCAGTGATACAAATCTATTTTTTTATATATATATTTTTTTTTTTTAATTTTTTTTTTAGTTTTTTTGTTGTTTTATCTCAGTGATACGAATCCATTTCACACATCTGCGTGGAACCATTCTGTGTGTCACAGTTCAGCTGTCCACTCACTACAATCCGTATTTTCTGTCCAGGTGACACTTTCTGTACGTCACTTAATCCAACAAGGTCTTTTACTCTCACGTATATAGCTTGATCAAAAAAATCTCTGTGCGACATTTGTCTGGGTCGCAGTCAAAATAGCCACCGTCAGCAGGGTATGAGTTAGGTCTACGATAGTTTCTGCACGTCACGTTCCAAAAAAAAACAAAACTAAAAAAAAAATCTAAAAAATATATATATATATATATATATATATATATATATAAAAATAGTTTTTTTGTTGTTTTAGCTCAGTGATACGAATCCATTTCACACAGCTGTGTGAAACCATTCTGTGTGTCACAGTTTAGCTGTCCACTCACTACAATCCGTATTTTCTGTCCAGTTGACACATTCTGTCTGTCACTTAATTAAACCAGACTGAACAAGTTTGTTGGTTTCAGTACACCAGGCCCATTTATTTTTTATTTTTAATATAATACACTTATATACAGAAAATGTTGAACCCCAGGGCTAAGGGTCGAGGACGAGGGCGTGGGCATTCAATTACTGCAGGGGGCAGAGGCCATGGTCCTGGGCAGGGTGAGACAGTACCTGCTGATGAGGGAGCTGTGGAACGCCGCAGAGCTACACTCCCTAGCTTCATGTCTCAACTTACAGGGACACGTGGTAGAGGACTGTTGAAACCACAACAGTGCGAACAGCTGATGTCGTGGATTGCGGACAATGCTTCAAGTAATTTGTCCACCAGTCAGTCTTCCACCCAGTCCACCCACGTTACCCAAGGGAGCACTCCTCTGGCTCCTCCACCTCAACCTCCTTCCCCCCAGTCTGCCCCCTCCCAGAAAAATTTGGAATGCGATCCGGCATACTCTCAGGAACTGTTTTCTGGACCCTTCCCAGAGTCACAAACCACTTCTCAGATTGCTGCTGACCTCATTCCGGATGCCCAAGTTTTCCAACTGTCGCAGTCTGTGGGTGA